>JAPKLW010007939.1:2662-14132 GCA_026898455.1 Plectranthus barbatus | reverse complement strand
CCGAAATCCATCTCAATTTAGCGAAATATATCCCGTCAAATATATCCTAATTTTGAATCATTCAATCATTTTATTATCCAACTTTTTTTAATTTTTTGTATCGAAAAAACCGAAATTTATTTCAACATATTTAGCATTAAACAATATAAAAACAAATGCACTCGGAAATCAAATTTAATTCAAACATAAACAATATCCAAAATATCCCAATTACAAAAACCATTAAATTCAACAAACAAATTGTTAATATGCTACACTAACATTAATTATCATCGTATGACATTTCAAAAATCGACCATGCCATAAACATCCTATATTTTTCTTCCATATCTTCCCTTTGAATCCAGTATTGATTCGGCCTCCCACATATCAACTGGTCCATGTGAATGCAAGCATAAACAGCTTCATTCGACATCTCATAAGCACTGAAATTTTTAGTAAAATCGAGAGCCAATGGCCGATCAATTTCTACCAAACCTATTTTGTTAACTTCAAAATAATTGCCGGCGCGTAAAAACTTGTAGAAATGATCGGTCATGCGCCTTACAATATCCGCTCTATACCGTTGCATCTGTGGAGTTAAACTGTTCAAGTCGGCAGCATATATATGACAACTCCAAGTGGCCAAGTCAATCCTCAGACACAACCAATGCTCTCCAGCTTGATATGGCATGAGTAACTTTAAAAAAATAAAAGATGATTAAAATTCAAAAAAAAAGGATTAAAATGATTTAAAATTCGAATTCAAAGAATTAAAACACTTACAACTGAAGCCGTGTACCAACTTCGAGAACTTGGACTATCTTCCCCTTTAATGAAATCCAGTAATTCTTGGGAAACAGTAGTGGGTTTACTTCGAGGAGCAACATTTGAAGGATACGACTTGAAGAACAAAGACTGTAAAAAAACATTACCAAAATAAAAATTAAAATCGAAACAATTAAGGTAAAAAATAAAAAGCTTAATTTAAATAAATTGTATCGAACCTGGAATCTTGGGTTTACAATACGAACCCATTCTGGATTACAAGTACGTGAAACGTACTTACTCTTCGTAATCAACTTCATGTTGAGGGCCTCAACATAAAGCTCCACATGGGCTTGAGAGAGTTTTCTGTTGAGGTCTTCAAGATGTTCAAAGAATGATTGACTCAACTTAGCTCCATTAGACTGTGAAACCCGGAGTTGATTTTCGCCAGACTCTCTATATTGACGATAATTTTTCACGACTTCTTTTTTCAATCCTACAGGTCCAGACTTTTTGAACTTTCGCTCATTCTCATCATCACCACCAGAAGACTGCAATTTTATAAAAAAAATATCAACATAAGAGAACATCAAGTACTACAAAAAATTATTTTAAATTATACCTCTTCACTTCGAGTTTGAAGTTGAGGTTGAGGTTGAGGCTGAGGCTGAGGCTGAGAACTAGAAGCATCGGATTGCCGGCATGCATGAATAGCTTCAGTAACAAACTCCTTCAAGCCAGGTACCACCTCATCAACAATGAATTGCTTCACTCGAGCAAAAAACTTATCATCTCTCTCTTGCCTCCGAGCTTCCCCTCCAGAAGATGAATCCGATGAATGCCTACTACTCCTCTTCCTCCTCCTCGTTAGTTGTGTATGTGGCTCGAACTCAGGGTGCTCAGTCTCAACCTCAGGCTGCTCGCTCTCAAACTGAGTCTGCTCTTCCTCGTTCACCTCCACATTTACCAAATACCCGCCTCCATGCCATGCCTCATTGTGGATGACATTCTCAATGTAATGATCATCGTGGGCTTCATCATCCCGCTCAACTAATATCTCTACCCTCTCAGTGTGTGTAGATGTTTCATGTGCTTCAACGAGCACATCATGCACATCATGCTCTATGCCGGGGCCTTGATTGTGAAATATGCGCTGTGTTGATATTGGGGCCACATAGTTCACACCCAATGTACCCGATCCTTGTGATGATCGCCAGTACAGTGTTCTCATTTCTGATGGCGAAGGAGATAGGGCAGTTAAAACAATTAGCTGCAAAATTTAATTTAAGAGTTAAATAAGATAAGATAAGATAAAAATAATATTATGATTTTAAAACAAAAATACACACTCACAAATATATAGATTACCTGTTGAGAAAAGAAAGCTACCCAATCTTTGATACTAGCGCGTTTAAAACGCCACTTCAACATCCGTGGCTCGGCATTACGGTCTACTATCTTTCCACACGCCTGCCCCAATTGAGGAATAACCTCATATGCCCAAACCTAACAAAATAATTAACCAAAAAATTAAAGATTAACAAAATAATTTAGTAATATATGAAATGGTGAAGAGTTGTATTTTTATACCTGTAGTACCCAGAACGGTCCAGGAAGATGATAGCCTTTCTCAGCACTACTCATATTAGTAGGTACGTGCTTACTATAATACAAAAGTGCTTTGTATGTGTATGCACCCCATGAAAATTCGTTCCATGCATCTAAATCTTCACTAAGAACATAGATCCAATTTTCTATTTTTCTCTTATCCGTGTATCCCAACCCGACAAACCAAAATGCTAAAATGTTAGCTACCCTAAGGTACAAATGCCTATGTGTAATATCAACTTTTTTGAATTCAAATCGCTCCAAGAGTTGTTTACCACTAAGTTGTTGTCCCCCACAAAATACTCGAAAAACAGTACTAACATCTAAAGAATGTTTATCAGTAGGATTAAAACGAGAAGTACCAAATCGTAAACCACTAATAATGGAAAATTCACTAGGTGAAAATATGAGATCCCGTCCACCCACTCGGAACCTTAACACTTCATCATTAGTTGAATCGATTTGATGAGTAAAAAGTTCAAATAAAGATTGCGAAGAACTAAGACCATTATCAACCCAACCCAAAAAATGACCAAAAACCCCGTTTGTAAACTCATCAACTAACCCTTGTTCTCCAACAGAAAGCAATGTCTTGTTAATTGTATCGAGCACTTTACATTTATAGAATAAATTGGTCTTAGCCTTGCATCCATGAAGCCCGTATCTTATCCACTGAGGCTGCACATTATATGATTTTTTTGTTATTAAATGTGACAAAATTCGGTAACATGCAGACACGAACATGTGCATTACAAAAACAAGATACGAACATGTGCATTACACGAACATGTGGAGACACGAACATATTCATTCGGCTGGATTGCAAACAAAACAAGATACAAACAAAAAAAAACTCAATCATTCTCAATACCAAATTAATAATTCAACAACCAAGAATAACAAACGATACATATATACAGCCGAAAAAAAATATCACTTCAACTGATTCAAAAAAAATTCCCAAAAAAAAATAAAAATTGCACAAAATAAAATGAGAAAAGGCCGAATAAACTTACCTGCACCGTCGACATTGTTCGCCGGAAATTTTTGTCGGTTCAGGGGTGGGTGTTTTAGTTCGAACGTGTGTCTCCAACTCCAGCCGAATGTCCCTCTGTTTTCACTCCCAATTTCGTTTTTTTAGATTTGTGAATGAATGAATTACAGTGGGGGTAGTTGTACGAAATCCATCTGGATTTAATCTTGAATTCTAGATGAATTTAAAAATAGACCGAAATCCAGCTCAATTCGGTTGGAAATCAAGCCGATTACAAGACCGAAATAAAGCTGGATTTATTCCAGCCCATTTTTAAATAAAAAATTGATTTTTTTTTTTTAAAAAATTCCAAATATATCTCAATTTAATAAAAACACCGAATTCCAGCTCAATTCGGTCGGAAATCAAGCCCATAAGCAGACCGAAATATATCTCAATTAATCCAGCCCATATTTAAATATTTATTTTCTTAAAATCCAAATATATCTCATTTGGCACAAATCTTGCCCAATTTAGATTTATTTATCATTTATTCTATTTTTTAAAATCGAAAAACACGATTGAATTTTTTTAAAAATATACAAAATTCGAAATATATATTACTTGAGAAAGATATATCTCAATTGACCAAAATCTTGCCAAATAGGGACTCATCTAACATTCATTTAATTTAATTTAATTTTTAAAATTAAAAGAATCGAATTATATTTTTTAAAAATAAAAAATTCGAAATAACTCGCACTAGGCCAAGATATATCTCAATTGGCCGAAATTGCCCAATTGGATCTTATTTATCGTTTATTTTATTTATTTAAAATTAAAAAACTTGAATTATAGTTTTTTTACAAATAATTTTTTTAAAAAAAATATATCTCACTTGGTGAAGATATATATCATTTGACCAAAATCTTGGCAAATTGAGACTTTTTATCATTTATTTTACTTTAATTTCATTGTTTTAGAATTTAAATAAATGAATTATATTTTTATAAATAAATCCTTCCAAATATATCTTCCTTGGGCGAGATATATCTGAAATTCCCGAAAGCAAGCCGAATTTTTTTCAACTAAAACATCAATATATTATATTTTATTTCATCACACTCTAAAAATTAATAAAAAATTGACCTTCGAAATATATCTGTCTGGCCGAGATATATTTCAAAAGGCCGAATGCAAGCTGGAAGGATTTCGTCTATATTTTATGCCATTACGAATTTAAAAAATAATAAATATAAAGTTGTGTTATACAATATTAGTAAAAAACTCAACCGTTAAACATTTCACACATTTCAAAAGATTTGATTGCCTGATTTAGACATTTTAACCTAAAAACATGTACTTTGGCTATTTTTTGAAATTTTTCATAAGGGTGGCTATTTTGTGAATGTAATTTTAGGAAATGGCTATTTCAGATTTTCCCTCTTATATTTTTAGCACAATTTCTAACATAAAGAACATTTACTATTGAAAATAAATAATCTCAATTATTCCTTGTATTTCCTATTGTTTTGTTTTGTGCTACAACGAGTTGTTTAATTAAATATATATATATAGTAATGTTATATAATACTAGAATATGAAACGGATAATCAATTAGTTTATAGAAGCAATATTTTTCAAAACCATTTTATTTCGTTTAAGATGCAGTGTGAATTAAATTAGCATCACATTGAACTAGGGGTGAGCAAAACCGAACCGAAAATCGAACCAAACCGTAAACCGGCGGTTTCGGTTTATATATTAATTTCGGTTCGGTTCGGTCTGGATTTTTTGAAACCGTCAAAATTTCGTTCGGTTCGATTTTAATCGAAATATGGCGGTGCAGTTCGGTTTGGGCGGTTTGGATATGAATTTATAGATTTGAACTTAGATTTGAATTGTTATTTATGAACTTGTGTATTTGGATTTATGAGTTAGACTTGTTTGTTGAACTTGTGGGATTATATTTGGTGTATTTGGTTTGATTTTTTAGGATTTGCGGTTTGGCGGTTTGGGCGGTTCGATTCAGTTTTCAGATCGAACTGAACGTTGCTCAACCCTACATTGCACTCAACTCAAGCATCAAATCAAATCCATATTTATAACCATTTCATTTATTACATATCATTTCCTACTTAAGAGTTAGGTTGGGCTAGTTTGTACTATCTACTAAGCTATACTTAACATCATAAACATATATACTAGTACTTATTTTCAAAAACGAGATAGATAAAGATTTAAAGGTCCACCATTACTTTGACTACAGCCGACCTCATCTGTATCATCTAGTCATGCCACCCTTAATAGAAGACAAATAGTTACTCCCTCTGTCTCGATCAAATTGTCATATTTTGATTGGAAGTGATAGTAAATTAATATTTTATTGATAAGTATAAAAAATTTGCAATTTAAAAAACAAACTAATATCACGGAACGGACGAAAAAGGAAAAATTGACAATTTATTCTGAACAGATGGAATATATTATAATGCATGTAATTAGATAAAATCATATTTGCAATAGAAGATCAAATACGATTATGCGGAAGAAATTCAACCTGTGATTTCAATGCAAAATGGACTAAAGAGATTTTTTCAAGATTTGACGGTGTCAGTTAATATTTTCTGAATTTTCAACTCGGTATATTATTTCAATTATGCATTTATGGGTAATTCTAAATATAGCCACCATTTTACTCAACATAGCCCTTTATTTTTTGAAAAAATTAAATTATCAAGCAATATTACAAATTTGTCCTCATGGCCCCTAAAATTAAATTTCAATTACAAAATTATAAAAAAAAAACTAAAATCACATAGTCCTATTAAAAAAAAAAGATATTTACATAGCCATATGAAAAAGATATTCACGTATTTCTCCAAAAAAAAAATTAAAAAAATTCAGGTAGTCGTCTCCTTCTCGGTTCACTTGCACTGAAGTATCAACTGGCGGAACAAGTCGTTCCATTTATTGAAAAGATTCTCGGTTTTGTTCACATCGACTACAACGTCCGTCAATAATCTGTAGCAGATAATTCACCTTTATTCAACATAATTTTATTTCTGATACCCAAATACATCAAATTCGCAATTCATAACTTGATTTTCAAATAGAACTTTCTGATAAAATGTAAATTTCATACTCAAAAGTAGTGAAAATAGTAGCCGAAGTTTCTGCAAATCGCACAAAAAAAAATTGCCAATTGAATTTATCAAAATCATACCAATTCACCAAGACGGAGTGAGCCGAGCAATCACTGGTATCCAATGGTAGAAGGGAATGAAATGACGTCTGGAACGAGACTCCTACTTGCATCGCTCATGATTGATGATTCTGTCTTGAGCATCTCCTCCAACGGCAACCCTTGGAAGATAGGAATGAGTAGGAAGAAAGGAGTTTTGTTATTTGGGGCTATAGTAATTTTAGGGGGCTATAAAGATGATTGTTATTTTTTTAAATTTTATAATTAAAATTTAATTTAGTGGCTATAAGGATAAATTTGTAATATTGTATAATAATTCAATTATTTTTAAAATTAGGGGCTATGTTGAGAAATATGGTGGCTGTATTTAGAATTACCCTTTAAATAATATAGTTAACTACTAATTATTCATGCACTTTTAAGTTAAATAATAAATTCGCTTGATTTAAATGATATATTTATCTGATAATTTATAAAATAAGATTTTGAGACAATATCGGAGTAGACCTTCTCAATCATTACATAAAAATGGTTTGTCTTTGATGAAGTCTATTAGTTTATTTTCAATAAATTGTGCATGTTCTTCATGGGCAATGATAGAGGGCCAAACTATGTATATAGAATAATTACTTTAAATAAAATGGGTTAAAGACTTCTGGTGTAAATTATCATAATTTATTCATTAAATATAATTTTTTTGTAACTATTAGAATAGATAATCATAAAGATATTAAATCTTCTTGATATTTATATCTCCTTAATTCTCTCCTTAATTCTCTTCTAGATTCTCTCCTAGATTTATTCATATATTTGTTGTACATATCCTAGATAGATTTATCATATCTTGTAACCTCTATATATACTTCACTCAATAATACAATTATTCATTGAGGCAAATATTATTGGTCTATCATGGTATCAGCCTAACTCAGATCCTAACCTACTTCTCTCCCTCTCTCTCTCACAGGGCCGACTCTCTCTCTCTCGCCTCTCTCACGGCCGCCCTCCTCTCCCTCCCTCCCCCTCTCCTCCGCCGTGCAGCCCTCACGGCTGCCGGTCTTCTCTCCTCTCCTCCTCTCCGGCCTCACGCCACCATACTTCCTCCCTCGCCATACTCTCTCCCTCACGCCTCCTCTCTCAACTCTCACATTCATCTCTCTGATGTCCTTGTAGTTCCTTCCATTACTAAAAATCTCTTATCAGTCAGCAAATTAATTACAGATTTGCCTCTTACTGTCACTTTCTTACGTTCTTCCTTTACTGTCCAGAATCGGAACACAAATCATGTTGTTGCCACCGGTCACCGTAAAGATGGCTTATATGTTCTGGATGGAGATTGCACAGCCCTTCTTGCTACTGCAAGACCCTTGCAAGCATCCATGGACGTTTGGCACGCTCGCCTAGGTCATCCTCCACCTGAATCTCTTCTTCTTCTTAGCAAACTAGGCCATATCTCTCTTTCTAGTCGTTCTCTTTCCAGTACTCTTTGTAATTCCTGTCAACTTGCAAAAAGTTCTAAACTTCCGTTTACTCTTAATAAAAAGCTTTCTTCGCATCTTTTAGATTTAATTCACTGTGATCTCTGGGGTCCTGCTCCTGTTCCTTCTACCTCAAATTTTCGATATTATGTAATCTTTATTGATGATTTCTCCCGGTTCACATGGTTTTATCCTTTAGCACGAAAATCTGATTTCTTCAAACACCTACAGATTTTTACTACTTTCGTTGAAAATCAGTTTTCCTGTTCTATCAAAACTTTTCAATCTGATGGGGGTACAGAATTCACTAACCACAATGTCCGTGACTTCTTTCTTTCCAAGGGTATTCATCATAGGTTTTCATGTCCTTATACTCCAAGTCAAAACGGCAGGGCAGAACGTAAGCATCGTCACATCACTGAGACAGGTCTTACATCCCTCTTTCACGCCAACTTACCTAAATCCTTTTGGGTAGATGCCTTTAGTACTGCGGTCTATAGTATTAACCGACTTCCCTCTCCACTCTTAGATGGCTGCTCACCTTTTCAGCTGGTCTATGGCTCAGTTCCGTCCTACTCCTCCTTTCATCCGTTTGGCTGTCGCGTTTATCCTTGTTTACGGGATTACGCCACAACCAAATTTTCCGAGCGTAGTCTTCCTTGCATCTTTTTAGGTTACTCATCTGTTCACAAAGGTTTTAAGTGCTTCGATCCTGCTACGGCGCGCACCTATGTTACTCGCCATGCACGATTCGATGAGACCCACTTTCCCTTTGTGTCTAATTCTCCATCTTGCGCCATAACCTCTCTAGATATCTCAACGTTTGTCGAGCCACCCTCGACTTCGTCCCTCAGTCCTCCTCCTCTCGAAAACACGCCATCCCATTCCGTCCAAACGGAAAACTCTGGCCCTTGCTCCATCTGCACTCACGGCGCACCCATCGCGCCTCCTAACCCTAACCCTAACCCTAGCCCTCACCGAAACCCTAACCCTAATCCTCTCGTCCTACAGCCCTCTCATTCCATGATCACTCGAGCAAAGGCCGGTATCTTTAGACCACGATATGTTGCTAATCTTGCTAACACTTTATTTTATGATGCTCTTTTGTCTAGCTCAGAGCCGCGTGGTTTCAAGTCTGCTGCTAAACATGCTCACTGGATGGCTGCTATGGACGAGGAAATGGCTGCTCTGCGTCAAAATCGCACATGGACCCTCGTCGAGCGCCCTCCGAACACCAACATCGTCGGCTCTAAATGGGTCTTCCGCACCAAATTCTTATCGGACGGCTCAGTTGATCGGCACAAGGCGCGTTTAGTCGCTCAGGGATTCACTCAAGTTCCTGGTCTTGACTTCTCTCACACCTTCAGTCCGGTAGTCAAGGCCACCACAGTTCGAGTCATTCTCAGTCTCGCAGTTTTTCACAGCTGGCCACTTCATCAGCTAGATGTCAAGAACGCCTTTCTCAATGGCGACTTATCTTCCCCGGTATACATGGAACAGCCTCCAGGATACATTGATCAGCAGTTCCCCAATCATGTCTGCAAGTTATCCAAGGCTCTCTATGGTTTGAAGCAGGCGCCCCGTGCCTGGTTTACCCGTCTCAGTGACTATTTACTTCGTCTTGGTTTCAGCTGCAGTAAGTCAGATACGTCACTCTTCACTCTCTTCAGAGGCGACATGGTCCTGTTTCTTCTGGTTTATGTCGACGACATCATCCTAACAGGTAATGACGCCGGTACTATCTCTACATTCATTCATGACATGAATTCCGAGTTTGCTATTAAGGATCTTGGACACTTGAACTACTTCCTTGGACTGGAAGTAACCTACACTGTGGATGGCTTATTCCTTTCTCAAGCCAAGTATGCAAGGGACATCTTATCTCGGACAGACTTATTGGATTCCAAGCCTGTTTCCACGCCAATCGCTGCAAACACGACTCTCCAGGCCGATGGTACACCCTTCACCGACGTCACTCTCTATCGATCTCTGGTGGGTGCCCTTCAATACTTAACCATTACACGGCCGGATCTCTCCTTTGCCGTTAATTTGGTAAGCCAATTTCTTCATTCACCAACGGAGGAGCACTATCAGACAGTCAAACGTATTCTCCGTTATGTCAAGGGCACAATCAACCACGGTCTGACCTTTTCCTCACGTGAAAGTTGCTCTCTTGTCGCCTACTCCGACGCCGATTGGGCGCGTTGCCCAGACACTCGCCGATCAACGTATGGTTATGCCTTATTTCTGGCTGGAAATCTCATATCTTGGAGTGCAAAGAAGCAACCAACAGTTTCACGATCCAGCTGTGAATCTGAATACCGCGCCCTTGCCAATACCGCTGCAGAAATAATATGGGTCACAAGCTTGTTATCCGAGCTCCGTGTTAAGCTCCCAGCGCCGCCAACTCTATTCTGTGACAATAACAGTGCCATTTTCTTAACTCAAAATCTCGTGGCACATAAGCGAGCAAAGCACATTGACATTGATTATCATTTTGTCCGGGAACTTGTCCATGCTCACAAATTATCGACGGCTTTTGTTCCTTCTTCCGAACAAGTCGCCGACATCTTTACCAAGGGCCTTCCACGTCCATTATTCGAGTACTTTCGCAGCAAGCTTCGAGTTGTTGGCTTCCCACAATCTCGCTTGAGGGGGGATATTAGAATAGATAATCATAAAGATATTAAATCTTCTTGATATCTATATCTCCTTAATTCTCTCCTTAATTCTCTTCTAGATTCTCTCCTAGATTTATTCATATATTTGTTGTACATATCCTAGATAGATTTATCATATCTTGTAACCTCTATATATACTTCACTCAATAATACAATTATTCATTGAGGCAAATATTATTGGTCTATCAGTAACTCTATCCATTTATAATTTTTGCAAATCATTCTTGTGTGGTTGCAGAAAATTATGTATCAAATGATTTACTACTCAAATAATTGATTATCTCGAAAAAGAGAAGTGAGTATATGATTTGGTTGCGACTCCGATCATATTGTATGATTAAATAATTCAATAATAATTTAATCACAATAATATAAATTAATAACTAATTGACCAAGGTTCATAGAGACAGCTTGAACACATAAAGAAACTAACTACCAAACATGGTATAGGCTTGGGACCATCAGCAATTAAGTAATTACTCAGTTTCATTTAAGATACATTGTTACTAAAATTGACTATTATTACTATTATTTATTATAGAGAAGTGTTAATTTCTTCCTAAAATAGCTAATTCTTAGTTTAATGTAGCTTACATAAAATATAATATTTCCAACATACCCGAGTTTTTTTTTTTTTTTTTTTAAATAAAGCAAAGGGGAGGGAGGTGCATATCTTTATTAATTTAATAATATTGACAAAATTAATTTTTAATAGAATGTTTAAACGTTAATTGTATTGATATATAGGTTTGAGATTTGATTCAGTTGGGTTCTTATG
>JAPKLW010007938.1:0-14134 GCA_026898455.1 Plectranthus barbatus | reverse complement strand
TTCATCACTCTAGGACCAAGCACATAGATATCCGACATCACTTCATACGTGATCATGTCGAGAAGAAGGATATCAGCGTAGAGTACATCAGAACCGATGATCAACTAGCTGACATCTTCACCAAACCTTTGCCAGAAGCAAGATTCAAGGAGTTGTGCATCAAACTCGGTCTTATGGAGATTGATGCGAGCCCTAGTGTTGAGGAAGAATGAGTCCCAGCTCTCATTCCGTTCTTGATTTTCTGAAGGATGCTGATTAAGACTATGTCCAAGCTCTTAGTCTTCATGTTTTCTTTAGTGGTGGCTCAAAACCACAGATGGTATCTACTGGCAGAACTTATTCCATAAACAACGAAGGAAATGAGTCCCAGCTCTCATTTCGACTTTGCCAGCAGTCATGCACCATCAGTCGAAGTAAAATTGGGTCCCAGCTCCCAATTCCAAGATATGATGAAGAAGTGAAGAGAAGATTATGCGGAGTGAATTGAGTCCAAGCTCTCAATTCTTTCAATCTTTCAAGTTGTCAGCAGACAACTGGTGATATATCAACGACTGGTGAAAATTGAGTCCTAGCTCTCAATTTGTCCAAGTACACGGGAACCAGTTGTGAGTATCAGCTGTCGACTGGTAAAAAGGCCATACTGGTAGGGGGAAGTATGCGACTGGCGTATACTACTGATGACCATGTTTACTACGGATGACCAGTTGAGTCCCAGCTCTCAACTGACGTTCTCTTGAAGTCCAAGAGTCGTGCCAGCTGTCGCAGAAATGGCGGGAAAGGTTTAAAATTGGTATTGCGTGTGCATATCTTCGAATTTAATGCGGCATTTAATGCCACATTTAATGCGCACAGTGACTGCGCAGTCAAAAGCACTCTCGCGACCAATCAGCGTGTGCCATGTCAGCTACACGCACCATCCCACGTCAGCACGACCACGCACGTCGCCACAGGGAATCGTGTCTGCTGATGACCGTCGATCCCCACTTTTGACAAATTCATCTCGTCCATCCATCCCAGCATGGCACCAGTATAAATAGTTTTCATTCATGATCGGAAAAACTCTTATCATTCCTTCAATTTTTCGAACATATTTTCCGTTCATCTTCCTTAATATTTCCAAACACTTATTCCCTGAAACCATGGCATCTTCATCCAACCCTGCTGCTGATAAATCATCTTCTTCCACTGAGTCTGTGGATCTAGACTTACCTTTAGCCGAATCACACATGCCTACCTTCACTGGCATTGTGAAAGAAGAAGATATAGATTATACCTATCCCTTCAACAAACTTGTTCAGTTGAACAAAAAGGCCACCCAACATCTTCTTTCCAACTCCCAGATCAGAGCCGCCCAAGTCCAGAAGGAGAAAATTTTGAACGACAAACTGGCCGAGAAACACTTCGGCGAGGAGCTCATGGAGATGATCGACCATGAGCAGCTCCGACCATACTTGACGGCAACCCCCAGGAACTTCCACCCACATATGGTCGCCGAATTCTATGCTCGCGCGGTGATTGCTGACAACAGGAAATCCTTCACCACGTCGGTGTTCGGACACCTGATCACCATCGACGTAGAGTACCTAGCCAACCTCTTTGGGCTGAGGAGTACTGGTGAGGAGGTGGCTACGTATTGCAAGGATGATACGGTGGAGTTCAGGCGAAGGTGGACCGAATGGAAGAAGGAGGGGGTGACTGTCTTCAAGACCGGCATGAAGAAGTCAGAGATGGACGAATACTGGCAGATGGTATGCGACATTGTGGTGCGCATGCTCCAGTGTGAGGTCGGGTCCTATGCCGAACTAAGCCTGAAGAAATTCTCCATCATGTGCGCGCTGGTGGATGGCGTATATGGAAACTAGGCCGAGTTCATCTTCGGCCGGTTGCTGGAGAATGTGGAGAAGAATTGCACAGTCAAGACTGACGGCAGGTTCCTCCATGCAGTGTCTTTTGGCCTGCGAATCAGCCATATTCTGGAGGTGGAGATGGGAGACCGAATCGACCGAGGGGAGCAACTGGTCGGGTCCGACTTTATCCCAGCCACCAAGGTCAAACTTCCTGGCCCAGACTACAAGAAGCCTCAACGGCTGAAAGGCAAGACGGCTGTGGACCCTGCTGACAAAGTTTCTGAAGAGGAGTCAGAACCAGTAGATGAGGCCGTGCCAGCTGTAGCTCTTCCGCTGACAGCTGAGGCGAAGGCAGAAATGAAGAGGAAGTATGAGGTGGAATCCTCATTTCTCGAAATGGAGCAAGCAGTGACTGGGTCATCAGCTCAGGTGCCAGTCACCAGGTCTTCTCCAAGGAAGAAGCCCAAGTTGCACCAGTCCCAGCAACCCCAGCCAGCTGTCATCTATGCTCCAGAATCAAAGAAAATATATATACCAGTCAAGAAGTCCGTCCTTGGACTGACTGAGGAGGAGACAATAGAAAAAATGACCCGGAAAAGGAAAAGGGTCCAAACAAAAGCTCAGAGGCTGGTTGAGCAAGCCAAGAGGGATCAACAAGCTTCCATTGTGAGGAAGAAGCAAGCTCAGGCAAGACTGAAGGCCTTGGCCGACCAGCGAAAGAGGGAGGCTGAGCTGGCAGCCCGCGATGAAGCCTTTGCTAGAGTAAAGGCCGAGCACGAATCCCGTCGTCAGGCGCAACTGGCGGAGCAAATGCAACAAGTTGCCAAGGGCAAATGGGCTGTTGCCCAGACTTCAAGTGCTGTGCCACCAGCACTAGCTCCGGGCCAGATCCTACCAGAGGAATCCTTTGCGCGCCTGTTGGACATGGGATCGGAGGACGTGTTTTCTCTGGTTGAAAGTTATCAACCAGAAGATGATGTGGTTCAAGTCCCACTGGCCGCGCAAGGGGGTGCCAGTGGAGGAGTTGTTGAGCGGGCGACCACCCCGGAAAAACTGGCGAGTTTCTCTGATGATGAAGAAATGCCAAGGGCCGAGGAACCAGCTGCCCCAGCTGAGGAGGAAGAAGTTGGAATGGCGACTACTGGTGAGGAGCCAGCTGCCCCAGCTGCGCCAGTCATAATCATCCCCGACGACGAATCACCACCAGTGGTACATCACTCCAGGGTGCAGAGGATGGAGCCAAGGGATCTTTTCCCAAATTTTGAGGCTGAGGCTCGTCCAGCTGCCGGTCGTCCACACCCTTCAGAAGCATCATCATCTTCTGGACGACCAGCTGCACCCACACCAGCATCAGCGCCTCGTGTGCGTCAAGAGAGGAGTACATACATGATGAGTATCCACCTTCATGACCTGAGCGATGAAGATACCTTTCAGGCAAGGGTCACGGGGATTCACAGGTGGGAGCACCGCGGGAACCTGGCGTTTCATAATTCAAGAGTGCCGGAGCCTTCAGCATTCTACATTATCCCCACCAGCGGTCTCCCCCACCAGTCAATATACGCTTCCAGAATCTACGACTGGTGCCTGCCCCTGCATCCGGTGGAGTACTTCAATCTCTCTCTCTATGAATATGCTGAGAATATCACAGCTGAAGTGGAGCGAGCTGTTTATGAGGACTTAGTCACCAGGTTTGGGGACCTGGCTGACGTTTTTGATGCGGATCTGTTCCAGGAGTTCCGGAGATGGAGGATCTTCGACTGGTGCGAGCGCAAGCTCAATGTTGAGGAGCACGCAGTGATGTATGCCAGGCTCGGGCTTGGGTACTGGCGAGCAGAGGAGGAATGGGCAAATGTGTTTATGGGTACTGAAGCCCAAGGCCACCACCAGCTGTCTATCAGGCGAATCAAGCGCCGATTGAAGAAGATTGCTCACTACAGACAGCTGACTGGATCCTCAGGCCTTCCGCGATCAAAACCGAAGTTACCTTTCCTCCAGTTCCAGAGCACCAGCCGAGGATATCAGATGATATACGCTCTCCGCCGCATCAGGGTAATTGTCACTCTCCCCAGGATCCCTCCATATTTTGCTATTCTCTTTGACATGGCTGCCAGCTCTCTGCTGGTAGACCACATAGTGGAGGAGGATCCCTCGAGAGGTTGGTGGTTGACCACTGCCGTCCCCCCTATTCCAATGGTTATGGGCGATCTTGTCCCATATCATATGGACTGGCAGCTGGTGGTTTTCACAGCCCCACCTGTTTTTGTACAAGGCCCGCCAGCACCAGCCGAGGTGCTCGCGGAGGAGCCAGCATCAGCAGAGGCACCCGCGGAGGAGCCCACCCCAGTGGAGATACCAGCTGAGTCTGCACCAGAGATGGCTGATATCGCACCTGATGCGCCTTCCACCTCCATGGAAGTTTCCGCGGAGCCAATCTCTGAGATCCATCCTCCAGCACATCTACTTGCATACATTGATGCCAGGATGGATCAGCGGTTTGCCTCCTTCCAAGCCGATGTAGCGCAACAAATGGATTCCGTCACCGCCGGTGTTACCACCTTTTTGGCGCGGATCCAAGAGGGGGAAATTGGTGGCTGAAGAGCACCAAGGGCGCGAGCACTGGCTGAAGAGGAGAGAGCCAGAATTGCTGAAGAGGAGAGACGCCTTGCAGCTGAAGAGAGGAGAATTGCTGCTGAATGGAGGCTGAAGAGAGAAGAAGACATGGCCGCTCTTACTGAGATCCTGAGGTCTATCACTAGTGCTCGGACTCAGTCACCAGGATCATCTTCCAAGCCATAGTCTAGTCTCTTTATGTTTTTGTAAGTAAATTAGTTAGACTAGTCAGTTATCATTCACTGTACATGTAATTGCTAAATCTCTAATGGAATGTTAACTGACAAGTTGATGACAATCTCTCATTGTCCAACAATTGTCTAAGTTTTTACTTACCAGCTGAATTTACACATCCAGTGTAATCAGCACCAGCACTCATCTTGCATGTTAAATTTATTTACATGCTTATTTGCTCTGATCTTAATTTCCATATTTTTAAACGAGCAATATATTTCCTTAGTTGAGGGGGAAGATTTCTTTTAGTTAGAGCTGATGTTGAGGAAGTAATTTCATGGGTTTAGATCTGATAGGTTTCACTTGTAAAACCCTGAAATCCTTTGTAACTTTCCTCATCAGCTGAGTGCTCGCTGGTTAGGCTTTGATCGCACCAAAAAGGGGGAAATTGTTGGGAAATCTGTCTAAGGTTTCCTTTCCCAGTTGCTTACTTGTTTAGATTATAGTTTTGGTGGATCAAATCCTAAGTCCTACCAGCGTCAGTTGTCTCTACATAGCTCTAGTCTTAAATGTAAAGTCCTGTTTAGGTCTTTTGAGTTGTAAGTCGCAGCTGATCAAGACTCATGCTGACACTGTTCACCAGCATAAGAAGCGCTTACCACTGGCTACTGTTCACCAATCGGGAAAAGTTTCATCAGCAGGCGGCTGACAAAGACTCATGCTGACACTGTTCACCAGCATGAGAAGCGCTTATGACTGGCTATTGTTCACCAGTTGGGAAGGGTTTCATCAGCAGGCGGCTGACAAACCTTACCAGGAGAATGCGTGTTCTTACACTATTCACCAGCGGTGATTTCACCAGTCATGGGAGATTCCGAAAAGAGTTAACATCTAGAGATTTGGTAGACTTTGATGATGCCAGGGCAAGTCACCAGCAGAGACTGCCAGCACAAGATCACCAGTATGATCTACCAGTCAGATGTTACCAGCAGAATTCCAAATTCTCTCTCCCCGCATAGTAGAGACAAAAAAGAAGATTCTCTGAGGAATCGACTGACAAAGGATGACTTTAAGGAAGGATAACTTAAAGTCTATCAGTCACAAGACGCCAGTCTTATTCCTCGGACTGACAGAAAGAGCCGTTCTGACACAAAGAGATCTGTGTCAGATAAAGCGGTCAAAGGTATGGTTCCTTTCCGGAAAAACATACCTGCCGCCGTCAGAAGGACATCCGAGGTCTGACACCTTTCCGGATGCGTCCAAACGGCTAGAAAGTTTGAATCGGTTCCTGCGGCTATAAATACGTCGCAACCACCAACATTCAAACTCTCGGTTGTTACATTGAATGATTCTACTCATCTGCTCAACCACCGAAAGAACTGAAATTATTGCAAAGACGCATAAAGTACTTTCGAGGCTTTTCATAAAGCTTTCTGTGTGTTGATTTATCAAACACGAGACTTCAAGCTTTAAGCTTGTAAGTTAAAGATCTCACTTGGTGTTCTTTCTCCTTCGAGAGAGTCCACAGCAGCTCCTGTGCTTACCAGCACTTGAGTTATTACGGGCATTCTGCCGTAGAGACTGTTACGTTCTTGGGAGAACTAAAACACCCAGCTAGCTGTGGAGGTTGAAGTGACGTGCTCGCACTCCATTAGCAGAGGAGAGTTGAAGAAGGATCCAGGACCGGGAGCGGTTGATCTAGTGAACTAGTGGACGAGGCATTCACCAGCTAGAGATAGATCGTAGGAGACCTGTACCTGATTACTCTTAGTGGAATTTCCAGTGCTTCGACTGGAGAGTGGAAGTAGATCGATTGATCGAACCACTATAAAATCCTTTGTTATTTATCAGCTTTCTGTCTTTCATTCATATTTTAAACCCAGCACTCAAGTGCTGGAGTATATCCTGAAACTGATATATAATTGTGCAAACAAGGCTAAAATATTCTAAGTATTGAATCACCAGCTGACAGGTCTCAGTCATCAGCTGCGTACTGAGTAACCAGCACCAGCTGACCAGTTGCCAGTTGTCAGCTGTGTGTAAGTAGCTTGCAAGAAAACACTTTACATTATTTCCGCTGCGTAACGTTTATACTCTGAAAAACCGGGACCAACACTCATTTACAGCCCGAGGAACCCAGTTTGGATAACCTCGTACTGACTTAGGCAATTCACAAATGTCTGAGTCTGATTGAGGCTTCTTATACTGACTTCTAAGACTAAGTACAACTTAGCCCTCATACTGACTTCCCACGGTCAATATGGTAAATCATCATACTGACTTTCCATAATTAGTATGGGAAATGCCCTCATACTGATTTCCCCGGATCAGTATGGTAGTCCCTTAAACTGACTTCTCCTTAGTCAGTTCAGGAAAGCCCTCATACTGACTTCTCCTTGTCAGTATGGTTAGACCTAAAACTGAGTGCTCCAACTCAGTTTTCGGTTAAGGTTAGACGTGATGATAGTCAGTTCTCGAGCATTCTCCATTGCTCGATCTTCAGTCTAAGTTCTATTACAACTCGATCGATCATATACAAGGATTACAGCTTAGAACTCTAGAAACTGGAAAAACTGACTAAGATGGCTTACATTCTTTGACCCACCAAAACATCAAAAGTAACGAAGGATTTTTCTAACAAAAGTCCAAACATAAATATTTTTATTTTATTACACATTCAAGATTGTATAAAAAGTATAATAAGATTTATTAAATTGTATGTAATTATTATTTATTCATGAATTAAGAACAATATATTTTTAGCTATGGACATAGTATAATTAAGTATTTGAAATGCTTAAAAAAATAAAACAATTAATTTTATTGATCAAAATAATAAATAATTAAAAAAATTCAAACAATTTAAAATATTTATAATTTTTAATTACGTATGATTGAGATCTCAAATATGATTACTAAATTTAAAAGTAGAGGAAAATAGTCAAAATAATGTAAAATATAACTTAGATATTCTTTAATCATGAAATATTATTATTCTTATATATTAGTGACATTATTTAAATTATCATAAATTATATCTTTTGTTTTGAAATAAGTAATTGTCGTTGTAAAAGTATTTTTGATTGCAAAAATATTATTGTCACTAACTATAGTGACAATAAATACTAATAATATTTATGAAATTGTCACAAATAAAGGTATTTTCAGTCAAAGAAATATTATTGTCACTAACTATAGTGACAATAAATAATAACAATTTAAGAAATTATCACAAATAAAGGTATTTTTAGTCACAAAATATTATTGTCACTAATTATAGTGACAATAAATACTAACAATTTATGAGATTGTCATAAATTATATATTTTTGTCATGACAAAAATTATTATTGCTGTAAACACATTTTTAGTCACAAAAATATTATTGTCGCTAACTTTAGTGATAAAAAATAGCGACAACATATAAAATTGTCACAAATTATATTTGTTCTGACGAGAAAAATAATTATAGCTATAGATGCATCTTTAGTCACAAAAATTTTATTATCACTAACTTTAGTGATAAAAAATATCTACAACAATTAAAATTATCACAAATTATATTTTTTGTGACGAAATGAATAATTTTTACTGTAGATGTATTTTTAGTGACAAAATCTTAATTGTCACTAACATTATCGTCACTAAAAACTGTTTTTCTTGTAGTGTGAATCGTCATTGTCGTAATAATGATGTCAATTTTTAACCAACGTGATAATTGTTGAGGTTCGATTTGTGATTAGATAGGGACCCTTGGAACTTACGATAATCCAAATAGAATATGACCAAAAAACAAAGCAATAGAATAATGTGTTATTAAAAATAAAGAAATTCTGCTAAGCAAAATCGAGCATACAAGTGTATAAAGCCAAAAACATGTGCAAAAATGAGCTATCTGATGGATTTATATACTGAAAGCATTATGATTGGTATATTATATACAAGGTCGATTTGTTAATATACTGGGAATCATAAATGTTGTATGTTCATCTCCTGTCTGAATTAAGAAACATGTGTCGCAAACGCTCTTATCCTCTTATCTCGTCGATAGGGAGATCATACGGTGTGTAGTAGATCACGAAAGATCGTATGGATCGTCTTACCTAGCGAGATAGAAATGGTTATCACAGTTGAGAGTTGAGACAGTCCTAAGAAAGACTGTCGGTGTAGGTTGTAGCATACGCGGTAATAAGCATTTTATCTTGGATGGCTTGGTATGCTGGTACGGGATTATGTATTGATAAGGACCTAAGTTAAGATCGATTCCTTTATCTGGCATTAAAGGAATTTGGATCTTGATGGCTTGATGAGATTTTAAACCTAAATGAAGGTACAAAAGTATATACAAATTGTGTATCACTTTGACTTGCAGTGAAATGCTCTAGTTGAGCTTGTATATCTGTATCTTGGGTGATAGCAGTTTGTGTATGACTGTCTGGTACCGGAATTAGGTAACCACATCCAGTATAGGATGGTGACATTCCATGAGCAGCTCAAAAGGTTCGTTATGCTAAAGTCCTGCAGGCTGATTAAGTTCAAGCATAAGTGAAAATGGTTGAGTGGATTGACTCAGAAATATAAGATGTTAATTAATTAAATGGCTTGTCAGCGCCTAAATTAATTAACAAATATTTATAACCTTAAATGTGGGAATATACCGAGCCTATGCAACCCGTCCCTCACAACGTGGTAGCAAATAGGTAGGACAGTATTGATTCTCTGGTGAAATGAATCAATATTAATTAATTAATTATATTCTGGGTTGAATATGAGAATTAATTAATTGATAGGCCTTATTTGCTATTTGCATTATAGTCTCTGGTCTGGCCCATGAAAACTCAGACCCATTAGAAGTCCATAATTTCCTATAAATAGGCTTCCGTTTCTCAGATCACAACACATCGCAAGATCATAAGTTGCAACACAAGCAAACCAGAATTTGGGAGCTGTGTGTGATCGACTAGATCTGCGAAAATGAGGAGAAAATTCTGCTTCTCAACCGGCAAGGAATTCGAAGAGAATCTTCACCAAATATTCGGGATTGAAGTTGGAATACAGATCAGAATATCAGATCAGGAGGATCGTGTTCTTTCTTCTCTTCCTCTTTATGTTCGAAATTAATCTTTTAATTTCATAGATTTAATTCCTTAATCTATTAGGAATAAATCTTGGTTCGCAAGAAAGATGATTGAGGATGAAGAGAGGTGGATCAGAGAAGAAGAAGAAGATAGACGGGTTACCTGTGGAATGATTCCTTTTGCGTCGACAATCATAACTACTGAGATGCCTCAGATCCAAGCCTCTGAAGTTGCAAGTCAAGCTACCTCAAGCTATTCTCCATCTACCTTGTTTACTGAAATGAAGAACTATGTGCATAATCAGATTGAAGCAACAAGGCATGAAAATAAAAAAGTAAAGGCTAGGTTGAATGCAAATAACAAGACAGATGTTGAAACCGTCGAATCCATCTCCTTGATCAAGCAGATTGTCTCTACTCTTTTTGACATTGTCAAAAAGGGGGGAGAGGAGCGAAAAAAGGTGGAGGAGAGGAAGAAAAAAGAGGAAGAGGAGAAAAGGAGGAGAGAGATTGAAGAAGCAGAAAGAGTAAGGAGAGAAGAAGCAGATGAGCAGAGGAAGGAAGCTCACTTTAAAGCACTTATGGAGTTGGCCGCAAAGCTGTCTGATCCAAAGCCATCTTCATCAGAGCAACTTCATCCTCCGTAAGTCTGTGATGTTCTAAGTTTTTGAACTTTTTTAGTTTTAGTTTTCAGTTTTTGATGATGTACTTGTAATTCTCTATCACCATCAATGAAAAACTGATAACTGGATTGAAGACAAACACTCATTGTCTCTCTCTCACTCCTTATGATTTCATTTTTAACCTGGTTAAATTCACATATTTCAGTGTGATCAGCAATCTATTTTTTCTCTACTTTGATTAATCGAGTAATATCTCTCCAATTCAGGGAGAAGATCAAATAGAGTAGGTTGGTTAAAGGAATGGTGTTCTGAGTTGTGTCATTGTAAACTCAATCCACCGAGTCTTCTTTTCCTGGCCTTAGTTAAGTGGTTTTGACTGCACCAAAAAGGGGGAAATTATTAGAAACTGAGTTTCAGTTTATCCCTTTGCTTGATGTTTTGGTGTATCAAAGCTGACTTTAGCTTTAAGTTTCTAGAGTGTTTCTAAATGTAATCCTTGTATAGGATTTCTTGAGTTGTAATAGACTAGAAACTGAAGTTGAAGATCGAGCAGATTAAAGCCAAATCTCTGAGTAAAGTAAAAGACTCTGAGAAGCTTGAAATGTTGAAGACTAAGTTTTGGAGCTTTAAACTTACAATGCCCATAAACTGAGTTTTTCACCAAAGAACAGAGGAAACTTAAATCTAACTTTGGAGAATGTCAGTTTTCAGTTTCAAAATTCGAGAGCACATGAAATATGAAGACAAAAGGAATCCCAATAGAGTTCAAAGTCATATTGAAGATTCCTTAAAGCATCAAGCAATCCTTCAGTACAAGGAAACTTAGAATTAAGTTTCTCGGACTGAAATTGAGTCTGACAAGAGCAGGTAGAAAGTACACAACCAAAAGTGAAAAGCATATCTCAGAGTAGAGCAGAGCAGTTAGAAGAGTGGCCATGATTGGATGACCCAATCTTTATTTCTAATGGCTAGATCATTGAGTCTAACAAGCCTAAATTCGAATTGTCATCACAGCAACCTATAAATAGCTCAACACCTCGACAGAAAAAATATACCTGACTCTCGCGAAAAACTTAGCCAAAACTCTGTCGAACTGAAAAATCAAAAGCTCACTGATTATTCTGTGTCTATCACGAGGCTTCAGTCTTCCAACTTATGCTACTCGTTCCACGCTTTTCTTTAAGTGTACGAGGCTAAAGCTCTTAAGCTTAAGCTACCATTTGTTGTATTTATTGCTTTTCAAGTAATAAACACAGTAGTTAGTATTCTGCTCTGGAATACTAATTCCAAAGGGCGTTTGCCAACAATCTTAGTTCTGGGAATAACAGAAAACATCCACTACAGATTGAAGATTGCGAGGTGGTCCTCACTTCAAGTTGAAGAAGGAAGCAGACACAAGGAGTTTCTGGGCGAGTGCGCTAGCTGACCGAAGGACGAAGGATTCCAACGGGCTAGCTATAGATCGTGAGAAGGCTTGTAAATTGATCTTTAGTGAATTTCAGGATTGACTTCCGAAGAGTGGACGTAGGACTTTGATTCCAAACCACTATAAAATATCATGTGTTATTTATTGTTCTCTTAAGTTTCTGCATTTTAAGTTTGCTTGTAACCTTCAACACTGGGCTAAGTATTGAAGTGTATACTTGAACTGAAACTTAAACCATCTATGAGCTTAAATTGAGTTTTTACAGAAACTGAATACTGATTCAGAAATCAGTTTTCAGCAAGTGCAAGATCCGTTTAAAACTTTTGTTGTATACATTTATACTCTGATTTTGGGACCAACAAAAGCAGTTGCAGCTCTCTCCAAGCTATTATTATCACGGGTGTTAAGCCACAAATTTGAGAATTCTGAGAAGAACTATGAAGTTCCCAACTTCCAGAGACGGAGACTGCATGGTGTGCCCACACTCCATATCTGAGTGTTGAAGGGGAATGAGACCCTGGGCGAGTGCGCAAGTGGACTGGTAGACTTTGGCATTCACTAGTTTGCTATAGATTGTGAGGACATATTATAATTCTGAAGCTAGTAATTTCCAGACATCGGTCTGAAGAGAGGACGTAGGACTTTAGGCTCCGAACCTCTATAAAATCCTTGTCTTTTACTACTTTATTTTATTATCTCGCAAGAATTTAAAATCCAATGCATTCTAGTGTTGGAGTATACTCGAACTGAACATAATATTCATACTCACTAAAAATATTTTTCAGAAACTCAAATTGGTCAAAAACCATCAATTTAAGAGTACAAGTTTAGTATTAAAATTCTGTCGTGCACCTAACTCACTTTGATTTCGGACCAACACAATCAAAATAAGCCACATAGCCCGCTCAAAACAAACAAAAAAATCTAATCTCACTTTTTTTAAGTGAGAACTACGCTTTTATTAAACTCCCTGCGAGCGCCCTCACCATAACAAACTTCAACAATTATTTAGTTTTCACCAAATCGAGCACTTCAACATCCTTCATGCATGCAATCACTTCCAACGTAGATTATTTGAGAAATCATCATCCCTTATTCGTTTCTGTTTGATGAGTGAGGTAGAATAATTAATGCTTTTGACCCGACCTGATATTTTACTCTGCATATGTATCATCATTGCGTGTACTAACATTTCTTAATTTCAATTTCAATTCAAGATTTTTATAATATTTATATTTTACTGCATAAATAGGTGATCACAAAAATAATATGAGATCATAAAAATCCAAAATAGGTGATCACAAAAATTCTACATCATAAAAATCCAAAACTTGTAGTTGTATATTATATTTTTAGTTGATTTTTTTTGTATAATAAATAAATGTCCTGTAATGCTGAAATGATTTGATTATACATTTTATTTCTATTAAAAGTAAAATATATATAATTATCCAAATCTTTTATATATTATTATACAAATTTATAATATGAATATAATTATATATATACAATAGTAAGATCATATAAATCTCCAAATTCTGTATATAAAATTACTACAACTATATTTTCATATGCAATTATAGTCACAATAATTATATAAATACCGTAACCTTAAGAAATTATATAATCTTTATTGAATTCCACTTAAATCACCAAATTTGGTAATTATTGAATTTATATGAATTACCAAAAGATTAATTATCAAATGATTCAAATCAATAAAATATTTGAAAATATTATAAGAAGTGGAGGAAATTTAAGTACTACTTTAACTATTCCCAAAAAAAAAACTGTTTCTATAATTATTTCCACTTATTTTATGCAATTAACTATTCCTTTTAATATATTAATAAATTTATAGATTGGGTTACAAGGAGTCCACCCCTTTTTTTATTGATCAAGTAATTATATAAAAAGCATTTAATCACCACGATTTGAGCCCTACACCCTATCTCTCTCGTCGGTTTGTGTTGACGGCGGACGCGTCGTGGAAATGGGTCCATCAATATTGTTATGCATCTTCCATTTCTTTCCAAAAACGTGTAAAACGACACCATCAAGAATTAATTTTATTAATACTCATACATAAATAAGTTATAATATTATGTACTAAGTTACTCTTATTCAAAATCATCTTTTATTCATAATCATTTTATAATATGTTATAAGATTCATTATTTATGTATCTATTATTATTTTAATTTTTCATAGTGTATATTCCATATCATATGTATATAAATTATAATGCTCATTTATTTTCATAATAATTAATTTATATATTTTTTAAAGAAATATAATGATAATATAATACAAATAATATATATATATGCCCAGGGGCGAAGGCAGCCCCGGGCTGGGGGGGGCTGCCGACCCCCCGG
>JAPKLW010007937.1:0-14135 GCA_026898455.1 Plectranthus barbatus | reverse complement strand
AACTTGTCTTTGATTTTGTTTGTATTGGTTTCTTGAGCACGACAGTGTATAGAAACACCTCACCTATGGAAACCAGAAGAAGAAATAGGCTGAGATTATCTTAGACAATTGTGTTAATCCCATAGGCATATGAGATAATACAACTTAAGAGGACTGGATTTATTGGGTGTCATCACTTGAATACCGTGGTAGGCATAGACATATGAAACCCGGTGGGATAGCGTAGATCTAGTGGGACGACAGTTTGCTAGGTAGGTTAAGAAAAGTTCTAAGGTTTAGTTGCATGCGAGACAGAAGCTCTAGCATATGAGAAAGTAGAAGTGAATTGTATTTCATGACCCGAGTGTGCTCTCTTCCTATTATTTGTGAACCATTTTATTTGATATATGTTTATTTTGTGGAATGAGGAAATATTGTTGATCTTGGTTTTATGTGGAATTATAGTTTATGCATATTTATGTTTTGAGTAGAAATTAGTCACAAACACCCCTTCATTTACACACAATTCTTAGTGCACGATTGTGAAACTCAACCCCTTGGGTTCGATATCTGGTCTCACTTGACTGTATTACTTGTGGATTGCGTATACTTGCGCATTGGTTCTTTAGTCACACTAAAGCACACAACAAGTTTTTGGCGCCGTTGCCGGGGAGTGATTAAATTTGAATCTGAATGCTTTTGAATTGTTTGATTATTATAGTATATAATCTGACCTGATTGCTTTTGGAAACTAATCATTTTCTTTATGCAGGGGGTCAGTAGTTTATGAGTGACAAGATTGTACGAGAACTATTTCCATTTGATCCAGAAATTGAAAGAACTTTCAAGAAAAACATAAGGAAATAGAAGATTAAGAAAATGGCTGAAAAAATCCAGAAAGGATTGTTGATGAAAAGGACAGCATGATTAGAACATGTATGGCACCAAAATTCACTGATTTTGATCCAGGGGTGGTAAGACCTGAGGTGCAGGCATAGCATTTTGAATTGAAACTGGTCATGTTTCAGATGTTGCAAAGTTTGGGGAAGTTTAGTGGACAAGCTACAGAGGATCCACATCAACATTTGAGATCTTTTCTGGAGATCATTGATAACTTCAAACTGCAAGGAGTGACACCTGAAGCTTTGAGGATGCGCTTATTTCCTTTTTCTTTAAGGGATAGTGCCAAAACTTGGCTCACCAATCTGACACCCGGATCTGTGACAACTTGGAATGAGCTAGCGGAGACTTTCTTGATGAAGTACTTTCCTCCTACGAGGAATGCTAGGTGCAGAAATGCAATCATGTCTTTCAGGCAAGATGATGAATCGTTTAGCGAAGCATGGGAAAGGTATAAAGAACTGTTAAGAAGGTGTCCAAATCATGGGATACCCTATGATATCCAGATAGAGTTTTTCTATAATGGATTAACTGGAAATTCAAGGATGATGATTGATGCTACTGCAGGAGGGGCTCTGTTGGATAAGACATATAATGAGGCATGTGAAATTTTGGATAAGGTGGCTGCAAACAACTATCTGTGGGCAAATTCCAGGGCAGCAGCTATCACTACTCCAAAAGTTGCAGGGGTTCTGGAAGTTGATCCTATGAAAGCTCTCACTACACAAATGGAAGCCTCATGAACAACCATGAAGAATATTGAGAAGAATACCAGTCAAGCAATGGTTCCTTCAATGCCAAAAGAAACTGCAATGATTTTAAGTTGCATCTACTGTGGAGAAGGTCATCAGTTTGAGGAATGCCCTTCAAACCCAGCATCTATTTGTTACATGGGAAACAAACCTCAACAGTACCAGGGAAACAATAATCCTTATTCTAATACCTACAATGCAGAATGGAGGAACCATCCCTGTTTTTCATGGTCTGGGCAAGGAAATCAGAATGCTGGAGCACGAGACCAGCATGGAAATTTCAACAAAGGAGGGTATAATCAACAGCAGTATAACCAACAGTAGAATAGTCAACAGCAAAGTAATCAACAACAGAGCTTTAAAGCACCACCTCAGAAAGCCGAGAAAACTATGGAAGAGATGATGAAAGAGTTCATGGATAAGAATGAAGTGAGGCTGAAAAGTCAGGATGCTTTAATACAAAGCCAAGCCTCTTCTCAAAGAAATCTAGAGGTTCAAAGAGGTTAGTTGGCCAATGATATTAGGAACAGACCACAGGGAAGTTTACCTAGCAATACGGAGAACCCTAGAGGGGGAATAGAGCAGTGTAAGGTGGTGACCTTGAGGAGTGGAAAGTAAATTGAAGAGAGACCAACTGAAGTACAGCAAAAAGAGGTGGAATCACCTGAAAAAGAGGATCAGGCTGGAGCCAAAATACAAAGAGAATGGAAAGCTCCTATTAAGGAGGTTTATCCCTCAGTCAATGATGAGTTATCAACTCATGCAAGGCAAACCAAAATCCCTGAGGAAAAAGCGTTTAATAGCAAGAGGAAATCTGTGGAAGATGACTACAATCTGCCTCAGCCACCATTTCCTGTCAAGTTCAAGAAACAGAAAGAAGAGGAGAAGTTCAAAAAGTTATTGGATATGCTCAAGCAAATTCACATCAATGTACCATTGGTGGAAGCATTAGAACAAATGCCCACTTATGTTAAATTTCTGAAGGACATTCTGACTAAAAAGAAAAAGCTGAAGGAGTTTGAGACTGTATCCTTGTTTGAGGAAGTTAGTGGGCCATTGAGAAGGCAGATCCTAGCAAAGCTAAAGGATCCAGGGAGTTTTACCATCCCCTGTTCAATTGGAGGAAGGGATGTAGGAAGAGCACTCTGTGATCTGGGAGCCAGTGTGAATTTAATGCCACTATCAATCTTCAAGAAGCTGGGCATAGGAGGAGCAGTACCCACAACTATTACTTTGCAACTTGCAGATAGGTCAACTGTGCATCCAGAAGGAAAGATTGAAGATGTTTTAGTTAGAGTGGATAAGTTTATCTTTCCTGCAGACTTCATTATTTTGGATTATGAAGCTGACAGAGAGGTGCCCATTATTCTGGGAAGACCCTTTTTAGCTATAAGCAGTACATTGATTGATGTAGAAAAGGGAGAGTTGATCATGAGGGTCCATGAAGAACAGGCTACTATCAACCTGTATAGTACTATGAAGTTACCAGATGAATCAGAAGATTGCTTCACAATTGGAATATTGGAGTCAGTAATAGAGGAACATATTGAAGATCTACAGCATGAAGAATGTGAGAATGAGGAAATGTCTGATGCAAATGTTGTAGCATGGTTAGAGCATGGTGCAAAGTTTGGGGGGTACAGACCAAATTTTGAATCACTGGATCTCATGAATAGGGAACAAAAGAAACCAAAGTCTTCCCTTAAAAAACCCCCTGAACTAGTACTCAAGCCTTTGCCAAATCACCTGAAATATGTTTATTTGGGTGAAGCAGACACCTTACCAGTGATAATTGTTTCGAACTTGAAAGAAGAGGATGAACAGAGGTTGATGCATATGCTTAAGAAACACAAACGGGCAATTGGATGGACTATATCAGATATTAAGGGAATCAGCCCTACAATTTGTATGCATAAGATACTGTTAGAAGATGGGACTAAGAATTCAGTGCAGCCACAGAGGAGGCTCAATCCCAACATGAAGGAAGTTGTTAAGAAAGAGATAATCAAATGGTTGGATGCAGGAATCATATTTCCTATATCAGACAGTTCATGGGTGAGTCCAGTGCAGTGTGTACCCAAGAAAGGAGGAGTTACTGTTGTTCAGAATGAGAGGAATGAGATGATAGCTACAAGGACAGTTTCTGGATGGAGGATTTGCATAGACTACAGGAAGTTAAATAATGCCACCAGAAAGGATCACTTTCCATTACCCTTTGCGGACCAGATGCTGGACAGGTTGGCTGGTCAGGACTATTTTTGCTTCTTAGATGGGTATTCTGGGTACCATCAGATTGCAATAGCCCCAGAACATCAGAGCTTAACTACCTTTACCTGCCCTTATGGAACATTTTCATTTAGAAGGATGCCATTCAGCCTTTGTAATGCTCCAACAACCTTCCAGCGTTGCATGATCTCAATATTTTCTGAAATGATTGAGAATGGGTTAGAGGTGTTTATGGATGACTTCTCAGTCTTTGGAAGAGACTTTAACACTTGTTTAGGAAACCTAGAAAAGGTTTTGCAGCTTTGTGAAAAGTCACAGCTGGTCTTAAATTGGGAAAAATGCTGCTTCATGGTGCAGCAGGGGGTAGTGCTAGGGCATAAGATTTCAAGCAAGGGCATTGAAGTTGACCCTGCAAAAATTGAAGTCATTGACAAGATGCCAATTCCAAATTCAGTAAAAGCAGTAAGAAGCTTTCTGGGCCATGCTGGTTTCTACAGAAGGTTTATCAAGGATTTTTCCAAGATAGCCAAGCCACTCTCAGAGTTGTTGGAACAGGACAAGAAGTTTGAATTCAGTAGTGAGTGCATGAAGGCATTTACTAAGCTGAAAGCTGCACTTATACAGCCCCTGTAATGCAGCCACCCAATTGGGATGAACCCTTCGAGCTAATGTGTGATGCAAGTAACTATGCGGTTGGACCAGTGTTAGGACAGAGGAAGGATAAAATTTTCAGATCCATTTACTAAGCCAGCAAGAGAATAGATGGGGCACAACACTACTACAGAAGAAGAGTTGTTAGCAGTAGTGTTTGCTTTTGATAAGTTTAGATCTTATCTGGTTGGAGCCAATGTGATTATGTTTACAGATCATTCTGCAATCAAGTATTTAATGGCCAAGAAAGATGCAAAGCCAAGGCTCATCAGATGGATACTTCTTCTGCAAGAGTTTGATCTAGAGATCAAAGATAGAAAAGGAATAGAGAATCAAGTTGCTGATCACTTGTCAAGGTTGGAAAACCTATTTGGAGTGGATGAGACAGCACAAATCAATGATGATTTTCCAGATGAACAGCTCATGGCATGCAAGGAGGATGCACCTTGGTTCGCAGATTTTGCAAACTACTTTGCTACAGGCCGAAAACCTTATGGTTTGCATGGACAGCAGCTGAAAAGGTTTCTGCATGATGCAAAGTTCTACTATTGGGATGATCCCACTTTGTATAGGTTGGGCCCTGATCAGATTTTCAGAAGGTGTGTGCCAGAATACAAGATTCCATATATTTTGAATGAATGCCATGCTTCAGCATATGGAGGGCATTTTGGTGGACAGAGAACAGCAGCTAAAGTGCTGCAATCAGGATTTTACTGGCCAAGGATCTTCAAGGATACTTTTTGAGTTTGTAAAGAACTGAGACAGATGTCAAAGAGTGGGGAATTTACCAACCAAGAATACTATGCCTCTAAACAACATTGTAGAAGTAGAACTATTCGATGTGTGGGGAATGGACTTCATGGGGCCGTTTCCATCCTCTTTTGGAAATGAGTATATTTTTTTTTAGTTGTTGACTTTGTATCTAGATGGGTGGAGGCATGTGCTTGTGCTCACAATGATGCTGCTACAGTTATTAAATTCCTACACAAGAACATCTTCACAAGGTTTGGGACCCCAAGAGCAATAATAAGTGATGAGGGAACGCATTTTATCAACAAGAGCTTGGCTGCTCTATTGGCCAAGTACAACATTAATCACAAAGTTTCAACTGCCTACCATCCACAAACCAACGAATTGGCTGAGTTGTCAAACAGAGAAGTGAAAAGTGTGCTGGAAAAAGTGGTGAACACTACAAGGAAAGATTGGGCAAAACACTTGGATGATTCATTATGGGCTTACAGAACAGCCTACAAGACACCTTTGGGGATGTCTCCCTACAGGCTTGTTTTTGGAAAAACTTGTCACTTGCCTTTGGAGATGGAACATAAAGCATATTGGGCAACTAGGAAACTGAATTTTGATCCTAAGGCAAGTGGGGAAAAAAGAATGATGCAGCTTAATGAACTTGAAGAATTGATGTTGCAAAGCTATGAAAATGCCAAGATATACAAGGACAAGGTGAAGAGATGGCACGATAGCAAAATTGCAGATAGAAATCTGGAAGAAGGACAGCAAGTCCTACTTTTCAATGCAAGATTGAGGTTGTTTCCTGGCAAGCTTAAGTCCCGGTGGTCAGGACCGTTCACTTTGGTCAAAGTCTATCCTCGTGGAGCCTTGGAACTCAAGGATGAAAGCTCTGGAAGTACTTTCAAGCTCAATGGACAAAGGGTGAAACAATACCATGGAGGAAGTTGGGAGAAAGTGAAGGCTTCCACCCAGATGCAGGAACCTTAGGAGTCGAGGTAACCTAAGCTATTATGAGGATTAGATGAATCATGTGGTGATAGCTTAGGATGTTTATTTTAATTCTGTATTTAATTTCTTGCCTAGTTAAATTTAAGCTTATTTTGATTTAGTCTTAGTATGGTCGGATGCTACAACCTGTGAGAAACATTGGTGCTGAGTTGATTCGATTTAATTATTAAAATAAATTAGGAATTTTTCTTAGTACTTCGGGCTTAATTAGTTTATGTTTATCTTATATTTATAAAAAAAATAAAAAAAAATATATAGTGTGGATTAAGAAAGAGCCATTGAGGAGAGAGAATACAATTATCACCCCTAGGAGAGACAGTTTTGGCAACTTACCTTTTAATTTGAAAAGAAAGGGTGTGTCTAATCAAGGAAAGTCGAAAAGTTTCCTAGTTTATTGCGCCGGTCTATGCTTAAAGTGGATGTGTATATATATTGTACACATTGTAGAAATCATTCAAAAGTTATCCCTTCTTTAGCATTCGGGCAAAAAGAACTCGGAAAAGTTTCGTGCATAAATCAGAGTGGTTGTCGAACAGCAGATACAAATTCATCATTCCCTTCACTCTCTTGCCTTGGGTGTTCATATTCTCTCTCGTATTTGGTTGTTCCCTTTTTCCTTGTTCCTTTCGCGAATCAGAATGGCTGGTATGTTTGTGTTGTTAAAGTTCTTGTTAAATTGTTGCCTTGGGTATGGGTAAAATCTCTGTATGCATGATTTTTAAACTTGTGGACTTAAGTGGGAGATAGAAATTTTGTCTCGATTTCTTTGATCATTGCGAGTCGTATGCAATAGTTCTGACAGGATAGTTCTGACAAGTTCTGCGTTAGGGCCTAAACAAAATTTTAATTTCGAACTTGTGCTTAATTTGTTGTGAGAAACTTTGAGTGAACTCAAAGTTTGGGGGTGGATAGTTGATGTGTTAAAGAAAACCCAGAGCAATCGAATGTCAAAATTTTGTGGGGTATCTGATTTTACTGTAGTTAGTGTTGTTTTGGGGGTCTTACTTTATATTTTCTGCAGATCTAAATAGAGGACTAAGCAAAGTGGAAAGAAGCGACCAGGGATGGACATGGAATCCCCTGAAGCTACACCGGAGAAATCTAGTCCAGCTTCACCGAAACCCAAGGCTACCAAAAAGGCAAAGAAACCCGAGCCTGCTCAGAAATTGAGGAGATCTAGTAGGGTTGTTGTCTCAATTATGGCCTAGAGAAATGCCAGGCTACCTCCCACAAGTGCGGAGAACCCAGTCGAAATTCCTGATGAACCTGTGAAGAAACCCAAAACCACAAGCACCAAGCCCAAGAAAGGGAATCTGATGGATTTAGTTGATGCGGCCACTTCCAAAGTTGACCTTGGAACTCTGAGGGAGGAGGCAGGCGTTGCTGAAGGAGAGCAATCTGAGGATGCTGATTCAGGTGCTGAGGGAAGTGCGGAAGGCCAGTCTGAGGAGCCGGAAGCAGAGCAGGAACCTGAACGACCAGCAGGAGATAGTGTGAGTGCTGCAGAAATCGAGAAAGGCCAGTCTGAGGAGCCGGACGCAGCGTGATACGTGCGTAAAATGACCCGTATTTTGATATGTGAACATGCTTGTTTGTGGTTATTTTACTCCCGTATCATATGTTTTTGTCGTATTTTGCTTGTGTTTTCGTGTTTTTGGTGTTTGACTTGTGTAGGATAGGTTTTTGGCATAAACAAGCATTTTTGGGGGAGTTTTGGAGGAAAAATCGCAAGGTTTTGGAGTTTGGAGGCTTCGACCGGCCGAGCGTGGGCAGGATCGGCCGAGCGGGAGTTCAGAGAGCTCGATCGGCCGAGCGAGGATGCAGAAGTTGGTTCAGAGAGCTCGACCGGTCGAGCCTGTGCAGGACCGGTCGAGCGGGGTCGAGCTGGGGACTTGGCTCGGTCGAGCCATCTGTCGATCGGCCGAGCCAAGTCGGTTTTTTGGTGGTTTTTTTGGCAGTTTTTGGTGGCCCGGGCGAGCCAAACTTCGACCGGGCGATCCGAGGGCCTGATTACTTACATATAAAAGGGGAATGAGCGGTTATTTTGGGAGCTTTTTGTCACTTTTCACATACAATATATAGATTTCTCCCTAGATTCTATTTTTCATTTCAAATTCATCTTAGTCATAGAACATCTAGGAGCTAAAATTCATCAATACTTGTAAGAGATTGAAGATCGAAGACGGTGGATCAAGTCAACCAATCCAAATTGGGGAAGAATTTTATTTCTACTTTCAAATTGTAATGACGTACAATGAATTCCAAATTGTATTTGCACAATTGAAAGGTATGAAGTTCTAAACCGTTTCGGAAGTTGAATTGAGGAAGGATGCATGAGAATTTGGTATGAGAACTGTTTGTTTACTTTCCTTTGAGAGTTTGGATTTCACTAGAGCTTGTTCCTTACCTCCTAGGTGTAGGTAATAGCCAACTTAGGAGGTAGTTGACGTGAACGCTGCAGCCAACACGCGGGCGGAATCGTCGTGAATAGTGCTAATTCATACGATTTTAGTTCCAATCCCTGTGCGGTGCTAGGTCGTAGGGCGATAATTGACGAACCATTTGGAGTGGTCTAGGGCTAAATAATGTGACTGTTTGCTAGTTCTAGATCATCAACCGGTAGCTCGCCATGACAAGGGGCTATCGAGTGTAGGTTCGATTGCTCAATCTCCTAGGAATTAAATAATGTTTGCAACGATGATTAGCCAAATTTGATTGTATCTCTACTCAATTCAACATCCTATCTTCCTAGCTTGAGTATTGTGATTGTCTTGATTTACCATATTGAGAAGGATTGTTCGATTAAAGTTTGTGATTAAATTCATGTATTTCCAATATTGATAGCATAGGTTTGAATTTCATGTCTAGATGATTAGAAATTACTCAACGATGAAATCATGCTTAGCTATAAGTTTTCACTTGAGTAGCTCGGTATTCTAGTAGGCGAAGCGAGAAGAACTCGGATTGATATTTTATTCTTGAGTGTGGTTGAGGGTTAATTGTGATTGAACTTTTACCGCATCAAGTTTTGGCGCCGTTGCCGGGGACTTCATTTAGTAGGTTGCTAGATATTGGGGGAAAAGTGAAGCTTGTAGGCTAGGTGTTTGTTATATTGCTTGTGTGAATAGTTTTGTTTGTAGCTTGTTTTTGATAGTGATCTTTGGTTTGTTTGATTTGATTGCTTGTTTGGTAATTGGAATTTTTGTGGAGTGTAGGTTGTATATGATCACGAGGTCTAAGTCTCGTGAACTCTTGGAAAGGAAAGCACAACAAAGGCAAGAAAGTATAGAGATTGATTTGGACATGGCTAATCCGGGGGAAGATACTATGAGGATTGGAGAGTTAGAAAGGCAAATTGAGTTGATGAAGGCGTTGCTCAATGAGAGGAATGGTCCTCGTAGGCCACTTCAAAATCTTTTCCGACCTCAAGGAGAGCCGTTGACCGGTGGTTTCCGACTTGGAGTAAATGCCACGCAGTTTGAAATTAAGCCTCAATTGGTTCAAATGATTCAAAATAATCAGTTTGGAGGACATGCTACCGAAGATCCGAATGTGCACATATCCCGATTTTTGGAAATCACGGATACCATTAAGATCAATCAAGTTCCTCAAGACTTAATTCGGCTGCGGTTATTCTCGTTTTCATTGAGGGATTCGGCAAGGCATTGGTTTGAGGGTCTAGACAAGACAAATATAGCCACATGGGAAGAGTTAAGGGAGAAGTTCCTCTTCAAATTTTTTCCACCGAGTTTAACCTTGAAGAGAAGGGCGGATATTACTTCATTCGGACAAAGATATGATGAACCTCTATATGAGGCATGGGATAGGTTCCGAGAGCTCCTACGGAAGTGTCCACGCCATGGTCTTTCTAAGAGTCAACAAATCTGCCAATTCTACGGAGGTTTGAATTATGATACGAAGGTTATGATGGATGCTTCTTCGGGAGGTGCGTTTCTTGATCAAGAAGAAGAGGAGGCTTGGAAGACAATTGAAAAGATGGCCGAAAACAGTTTTCAATGGCCAAGGGAAAGGAAGGATTTTAGACCGGTAAAGTCGGTCAATGATGCTTATGAGACGGAAGATTTTAAGGAACAACTCGCACTCATGCAAAGGAAGCTAGTTAAGCTATCTACTTCGGGAAGTGGACGAGAGGAGATGACGATACTCAAGCATGATAATGTTTGTTCGGAGAATATCAATTTTGTCAATCAAAGGATGGGGTACAACAACCGTCCTCAATACAACCCTCAAGGAAACATGTATTATAATCCATCCAACCGATTCCACCCGAATTTCTCCTATGCAAATCCGAATAACGCTCTAAATTCTCCGATGCAATTGGAAGGAGGTAGTAGTCAAGGGGGATATTCCGGGGGAGGAAGTAGATATGTGAATCAAGAGCCAAGAAGAAATCCTAATGAGGAGATTGATAAGAGGTTTAAGACATATGATGGGATGTTCACGGAAATCCAGCTGCAAATTTCGTCAATTGCTAAACAATTAAGTGGAAGGCATCAAGCTGGGAAATTTCCAAGCGACACGGAAACCGTTCAAAAGAAAGGTTGTAATATGATTGAAGATGAAGAGAGGCTAGATGAGAAATTGGAGGTCATGACTCCGAAAGTAGAAAGTGTTGAAATCAAGGAAGATGGAAAAGAGTTGAAGGAAGAGAGTGTAGGAAATGAGAAGGAAGAACATGTGGAGAAGGTGAATTTCTTTGATTATGTAAGGAAGGGAGACATAGAGAAGCCACTTCCGGATGAAATTGAACGAGTTCCCATGCTTGATAAACTTGTTGGTGTTGAGATACCTTTGGATGGGGAACCACATGAACCGAAAAATCATGAATATGAAGAGAAGAACATTGCTAGCAAAAAGGATGATCCGGGCGGTTTTGTTATCGGTTGTCAAATTGGAGATGTGACGGTTGAGAAAGCTTTGTGTGATTCCGGTGCTAGCGTGAACATTATGTCTTGGGACCTATACAAAGAATTGGAGGTTGGACACCTCAAACCCACCAATCAAGTGTTGCAACTTGCCAATCAAGCTCTCTTTTGTCCACGTGGAGTTGTCGAAGATGTGCATGTGGATGTGTTGACATTCACATTTCCCGGAGATTTTCTTGTGGTAGACATGAAAAATAAAGGTGGCATTCAATTAATCTTTGGGAGGCCTTTCTTAAGTACAGTCGATGCACTTTTTGACATGAAACAAGGGGAGCTTACTTTCCGGTGTGGAGGAAAGGAAGTCGTTTTTGCCTTACCCCAAAAGAATTTGCATGAGGTTGACGAGGCAAGAGTTGAGAGGAAGTAAAGATTGAAGGATGAGCTTGATCCGGGATTAGACCTCAAAGAATTTGAGGATGAAGAAAAAGATGAGCCGGGAGATTTTGATAGAGATGAGCAAATACGGACAAAGAAAGCTAGAGTTGAGCCGGATCCACCGTATAGTGCACGGAGGAAGTTGATTTTTCCGGAAGATGATGTCGTGCTTGATAGAGGTATGAGCTCTGGATCTGCTCCTTGGGATCATGATTGACTGGAGGTATGGTCGTCGAGCTTTCGACGTTAAACAAGCGCTTGTTGGGAGGCAACCCAACGTTTAAATTTTGTGTTTTTCATGCTTTTGAATAATGTTGTTATTGATTTAGGTGTTAATGTTGCTTGTTGTTTATAATTGAAGGATTCTTAGTTGTGTGTGGATTTACAAATTTAGCTAACATTGTGAGTGAAGAGTAGGCAGGATGGAAGGCCGAAGGTTCGTGGAAATTGTCGGAGAAAGGCGGAAAATGGGGGAGATCAAGGTCGCTTGGCCGAGCCAAATCGAGGGCCTGGGACAGAGACTTCGCTCGGCCGAACGTGTGCAAGCTCGGCCGAGCCATGGCGTGCCAGGGCGAATGTGCGCGAACAGGACATCCGCTCGGTCGAGCCATCTGGCGCTCGACCGAGCCGCGCGAAGTTTTTAAAGAACGATCGAGCAATTGCTCGACCCATTTTCCGATCGGTCGAAATTTCTCTCCCAAAATTTTTTCTGACTCATTGCTTTCTTTGTGTGTGCTGTTTTACTCTATTGACTTATCATGGCTCGCATGCATGGATATGGACTTTCTCCTTCTTCAATTTGCAGGCCAGCTGGATTTGATGATGACGAGTATGCAAAGTTCATTACATTAACACAAAGGCCAGTGATTGGGACTACTTATCTCTGTCAAGAGACCTTGGAGGCATTAGATTTGAAGAAGGACGTTTGGAAGCTGTTCATCCGTATGGGTTGGACGAAATTGTTGTTTGGGAGATGGCCTTCATTCACACAGGGGAGAGTTCAAAGAAGCAATCGGACAAGTCAAAGAAGAGAGAAATCAAGCATGGAAAGGCAAAAGTTGTGGAGTTGTCTGCAGAAGAAATTGACTGGATTCCAAAGTTCTCATCGAAGCTACACAAGGAAAGGATGCAGGTATTAGCAAGCCGCAAACTTAATCTGGAAAGTGGATTCAAGGACCTTTCCAAGTTGTCGAATGAGATACTCCGAAGTGTTGAGGAACAAGGGTGGGAACCCTTTGTGATTATGCAGTTTGCGCCTATCATTGCCTTGGTCAGGGAGTTCTATGCCAACTGCGAGCAATCTACGGGTGTGGATTATGAGCTCCGGGCGATGGTCAGAGGAAAGGAAGTAGTCCTAAATCCTAGAACCGTGCACGCAGTCTACAGCACACATCCACCACAGCCAGATACATTCATGGATTTACTGAATTCAGCTACAAAGGAGCAGCTCGATGAGGCCTTGAGCATTGTGTCTGTACCAGGAGCACAGTGGGTTGATGAAATAAAGGACAACCTCTCCGCTCTAGCTAGCTTTCTAACCACTGAAGCCAACACTTGGATCCACTTCTTGAGGAACAGAATCAGCTCCACAACCCATAACACCTTGGTCGGTCAAGATCGAATCCTGATGGTGGCGGCAATTGTGAAAGGCGACCCAATTGATATTGCGCCATTCATCATCGATTCAATAGTTGTTCAAGCCTCTAAGGGGCTGGACCGCTTTTCTGCCCTTCGCTAATTTCGGAGCTTTGCAAGCGAGCAGGAGTTCTCTTTCATTCTGATGAGCCTCGGAGTACTGCAAAAAGCTACTTCAACATTCAATATCAGACGAAGCGCCATGCGCAAGCTCGAGCTCAAGGGGAAGCACCTGCTGCAGATGGTGATGCAATGGAAACCCTGCAGAGTGAGCTGTCAAAGATCAAAGCGAAGCAAGCGAAGCTATTGAAGGGGCTCAAGCTGATGCATAAAGTGTTGTTGAAGGTCAAAGCTCAGACCACCAAGTTGTTGAAGATGAAGGGTGGCTGTGTGAAGGTGAAGAAAGTTGCAGGTGGTTCGGCTTGATGAACAAGGTCCTTTCTGAACTCTTTAAGTTTTTGCAAAAACAATTTTTGATTTAGTTCAAGTTATGTTTGTTTTTATGATTTTGGTTTTTAGTTTCTTTTTCTAATTCATGGTTAAACTCCATGCTTGTCTCTTGTTAGAGCATGAAGTTCGTTTAGGTTGTTATAATAATAAGTTCTAAGTCTAGAAGTATGATCTCCTCCTGCCCTATGATGTCTCAATTTTTCATCACTCTTTCTTGTGCATGTTTGGTGTTGATCTTGATTGTTGAATGTCAATCCTCGTATACTTTCGATGTTTAGCATTGTACATGAAAATTTGATCTGCGAGACATGGTCTACATTTGTTGTTGTTTTTGAAAACCTGATATGCTGGACATATGCTTGAGCTTAGCTGGTACTGCGTCATGAATTTTAGATTGTGAAATGTCATCTACCCTAAGTTCAATCTTGGTCAAGACAAAATAGGAATAAATTTCCCATTTAGAGAT
>JAPKLW010007936.1:0-14137 GCA_026898455.1 Plectranthus barbatus | reverse complement strand
CCCCCCAAACTTGAATATTAGATTGTCCTCAATCGAAGAAAAGAAGAAAGAAATCTCAAGCAGTTGAAAGTGCAATGCCTCACAAGATTCATCACAATCAAGGTTCATCAATCCACATCACACAAGCAATTGAAAGAGATAAGATATTCATCAACTTCGGAAGACTCACGGGAAAGTGTATCGCTCATCACACAAGTGTTTGGGTTTCAAATGAAAGCACTCACAACATGTATGAAGAAATTTCTACCATACGCTTGCAAGAGTTCTAAAATCTCCACTACTCAAATGTGCACACAATTCAAGAATCAAAAAGGACTTTTGATAAGGTTGTAATGTAGGCTTTTTGTGAAAGGTAGGGAAATATGGCCAAGTGACTCAAAATCAACTAAGTGCGTCCACCTCATCAATATCAATTCACTCTCTTATGAACATCCACCCTTTTCCTAAAAATTTCAACACAAATCAAGGCTCATTTTTTTTTCCTAGTCCTTTTATGCTCTTAAAAATTTTGTTTAATGATTTGAGCATATAAGGACACAAATATATATATATATATTTTTTTTAGAGCCCAACCTTCTTTTGCTCACCAATCTAAAATTTTCCCATCCACTTATAACAATTATCCTTATTTCACCCAAATCCTATAAACAGGATACAATTCACCTTTTTCATAGCACTATCTCATAGACAAAATAGAACCACAATGTTTTTCTTAACTCATAGACCAAGAAAGAAAAAGTAACAGGCTCAAAGGGGCTAATCTAGGGATAAAATATAACAAGGGACAATGTTTAGGATAATTTGGCTAACAAAGATGGCCTAAGATCATTTTCTATCATTGTGCACACTATGTAGTCTCAAAACAGAACAAAAGCAAGTTCTAGAGAAACGAAAACATACATGTGAATCTCTCATGAACAAATAAAGGCTCAAAAACTCACTTGGGTTCATAAATTCTTCCTTAGTCAACTTCAATCCACTCAAACATCATGCAAGTGTAAGTTTCAATTAGACCCTATCATGCGGTATTCTACATTCATAGGCAAATCAACCACAATCGAAATCAACTCAACTAATCAAAGATCGATTCCAAACATTGCATATAATGCTAGAGGGTTCAATTACTTAAAGATATTCCTCACATACTATCTATATATTTTATTTTTTTTATTTGCAAAAATTAAACACACCAAGTCAAATAAATGCAATAAAAACAAAGCAAGTAAAGGGATAGAAAGTTCGAATTTCTTGTCCACATCCCCCCAAACTTATTTTGAACTCGGAGAGTAAGAAAAAGTTTGAAAATCAGACAAGAAACAGAACTGTACCGGACTGTCAATCTCAGACATCGACGTTTTTATCCACCCGAGGAAGTCAGCGCTGCGCGACGAAGATTTGGGTCTGCTAGCACTCTGTGTCGATCGACAGAGAGCCTGTCGATCGACACAGAGCCTTCTGTCGATTGCTGTGTCTGTCGAACTAAGAATTCTCCGTGCGCCATACCTCTGTGTCGATCGACAGCCGGTCTATTGATCGAAACAGAGGCAAGTCCTCCAAATTTTTTTTTTTTTTTTTTTAAAGTTAAATAACAAAACCAAAAGCAAAGTAAAGGCAGAAAATAAAAAAATAACAACTACGAAATTTGAAAGGAATTGAAATAAAAACAAATAACAGTTGGGTTACCTCCCAACAAGTGCTTTAGTTAATGTCGTAGCTCGACGATACCTGTTTTCAGAACCAAGGCGGGCTAGTTCGCAGTCGCCTCCCATGAGAATCCACCATATAGACCCACCGATCTTGGATGACAGCAGTGAGCTCGGGAAGAGACGGTGTAATTGACAATTTTGCCGACTCGTTCCCTCGCTCCCATCTTTGAGCGGCTTGGTCTTCTTTGAACTCCTCACTTGCTTCTTCTTCTTCCTCAGCTACATCCTCCCGGAATGTGATTCTGAAGCATTCGGATTGTTGCCGGCTTGTGTCGAGCTTGAATGTGATCCTTTCCTCATTTGCTCGAAGCGTGATCTCCCCACCACGGCAATCAATCAGCGCAGCACTAGTGTCTAGGAATTCCCTTCCCAAGATGAGGGGTGTACTGCCATCTTCCTTCATATCCAAGACTACAAAATCTGCAGGAAAAATTAGATGACCCACACGAATGAGAACATCCTCAATTGTACCTTTCGGGCGAGACACAGAGCGGTCTGCCATCTGCAAAGTAATTGTAGTCGGCCTCAACTCTCCAATCTTGAGGCGCTGGAAGATAGAGAAGGGCATTAGGTTGATGTTGGCACCAGTGTCGCACAGCACCTTCTCGAACTTGAATCCCCCGATCTCAACTGGAATGGTAAAGCATCCTGGATCACTTCGTTTGATTGGAAGTTTCTTCTGTAGGACCATGCTGCACTGCTCATGAAGCTTCACGGTTGCATTCTCCACAAAGTGTTTCTTTGAGCTCATCAGCTTCCGGAGATATTTCATGTAACCTGGAATTTCAGAAAGAGCTTCAATTAGTGGAATATTAATGCTTACCTTCTTCAAGTTCTCAACAAAGCGAGAGAACTTGGAATCCTCTTTTTGCTTGGCGAATCTCTGAGGAAAAGGCATCGGAGGTGGTCTGGCAGCCTCGGAAGTGGATGAACGCTGCTGAAAGTGGTGATGTGTCGACTGGCCTGGAGTCTGGACTGCCTGTCGATCGACAGGGGGTGTGTCGGTTGACACACCCTCTGCAGTTCTGTCGATCTCCTCATCTGAATCTGTGTCGACTGCCTCTTCTGTTCCTCTGTGTCGATCGACAGGATTCCTGTCGAGCGAAACAGAGGCCGGCTCTGCTGGGTCTGCTTCTTTTCTCCCCCCAAACTTGCTTTGGGGCATCCTCGGACTTTTATAGCTCTTTCCGGACCTCAGCTGCACAGCTTTGCAATCTTTCCGGTTCTTGGGGTTTGCCTCGGTGGTGCTGGGCAGCTTTCCTGGAGTATGTTGTATCCCGATGGTGGTAGCAATTTGGCTCATTTGAGTTTCAAGGATCTTGGCGTGCTTGTCAAACAGGTCCATCTTGGAGTGGACTCCTTCCACTTCTTTCTCAATTTTCCCCATTCTGTGGTCCGAAGCCTTGATGAAATTCTTCAGTACTTCGTCGAGGGTTTCCTTCTTCTTCTCCACAATCTCGCCATTTTGCACATCAAAATCAGGAGGTGGCTGCTCGGCGGCATTTGGCTGAGAGTAGGAGAAACCTGGATGAGGTCTAGGATGGTAGTGTTGGTATCCCCCTTGCCGGTACTGATTCTGGTAGCCACCACGATTCATGTAGTTCACGTCGGCGATAGGGTCAACCTGCGCAACAGAAACAGAAACAGAAGTAGTTAGCTTTTCAACTTCCCCCTTTAGCTTCTCTACCTCTTTCTTCAGTGCATCATCCTCCTTTGCCTCGACAGCTCGGATCTGTGGCCTCCTTGGATTCCCCCATTGTTGATCATGTAGGGACATCTTTTTGAACAGCTTCAGAGCCTTTTCTGGTGACTTGCTCATCAATGAACCTCCAGCTGCATAGTCCACCGACTTTTGGCTTTCCTCGGTCAATCCTCTATAGAAGATATGAGCCTGCTCCTCAGTATCAACTCCATGGCCTGGGCAGCTCCTCAACAACTCATTCCACCTTCTCCAAACTTCGAACATAGACTCATCCATTCTCTGGTGGAACTGCAAGATCTCCATCTTTTTCTGAATAATCACTGACGGTGGGAAGAATGCGCCGAGGAACTCTGTTCAGAGATCAGCCCATGTCTGAATGTTGGTGCAGTCCAAAGCGGTGAACCACGTTCGCGCCTGATCCCTAAGTGAGAAGGGGAACAGACGAAGCCGGATCACATCCTGAGAGACTCCATTCTGCTTGATGGTATCACACACCTCCACGAACATCCTGAGGTGGGTGTACGGATCCTCCACTGCTCGGCCCCCAAATTGGTTCTGCTGAACCGTCTGAATCAAGCCGGTCTTGAGTTCAAAGTTATTGGCGGCGATGCCAATAACAAATCCCTCATTCCCGGGCTGTGGTCTGTACTTCTTGGCCATTGCATTGGGGTCCTCATCGTCGGAATCGTCTGGGCGGCGCCTTTCTCTCTCTCTTCTTTCGGCCTCACGCCTGTCAGCTTCCCTTTCTGCCATGAGCTGCTTGATGATGTCCTTCATCTGAGTGACTTCTTGGACAAGTAATGTGGCACTCTCTTGAGTGATGAGCTGTGTGTCGGGATCCTCCAAAGGTGGCATATCATCCATGACTGTGCTTGTGCTTTGTTTTTCCTTGCTTTTTCTCTTCCGGACAGTAGCCTCGATTTCTGGATCAAAAATCTCGAGTGGCTTGCCTTGGGCCCTTGTGTTCATAAACCTGCAACCAAAACAGCAAAAACTTGAAAATCAGAAGCAGTGTCGATCGACAGAGGGCCTGTTGTTGGGAAATTTGGCTAAGTTTCCTTTCCCCAGTAGCTACTTGTTTAGATTCTAGTTTTGGTGTTTTGGTGGATCAAATCTTAAGTCCTACCAGCGTCAGTTTGTCTCTAGAATAGCTCTAGTCTCAAATGTAAAGTCCTGTTTAGGTCTTTTGAGTTGTAAGTCGCAGCTGATCAAGACTCATGCTGGCTACTGTTCACCAGCATGAGATGTACTTACCAGTTGAGAGAAGTCTCACCAGCAAGCGACTGACAAGACTCGTGCTGACACTATTCATCAGCATGAGAAAAGAGCTCACGACTGGCTACTGTTCACCAGTTGGGAAGGTTTTCATCAGCAGGCGGCTGACAAACCTTACCAGCAGAATAGGTGTTCTCACTGACACAGTTCACCAGCGGTGAAGCCACCAGTCATGGGAGATTCCAAGATTTAACATCAGACCTTTGGTAGACTTTGATGTTGCCAGCGCAAGTCACCAGCAGAGACTGCCAGCACAAGATCACCAGAATGATCTACCAGTCGGATTTTACCAGCAGAATTCAAGATTCGCTCTCCCAGAGTCTTAGAGACAAAAAGAAGATTCGTCTGAGGAATAAACTGACAAAGTATGACTTTAAGGGAGGATACCTTAAAGTCTATCAGTTCAAGACACCAGTTTCGATTCCTCGTACTGACGAATAGTGCCGTTCTGACATAAAGAGATCAATGTCAGATAAAGTGGACAAAAGCATGGCGCTTTCCAGAAATTCCTACCTGCCGCCGTCAGAAGGACATCCGAGGTCTGACACCTTTCCGGATGTGTCCAAACGGCTAGAAAATTTGAATGGGATCCCGCGTCTATAAATACCTGGGATCCATCAACATTCAATACTCTTCACCTACCGAAAGACTGAAAATTTATTACGCTCAAGCAAGTAGAAGCGCATACAACTTTCGAGGCCTTTCTAAAGGCTATCCGTGTGTTGATTTATTCAAACACGAGACTTCAAGCTTCCAGCTTGTAAGTTACAGATCTCGTTGGTGTTCTTTCTCTTCCGAGGAAGTTCACAGCAGCTCTTGTGCCAGCCAGCACCTGAGTTATTACGGGCTTTTGCCGTATTTGAGAGTCACGTTCTTGGGAGAACTAAACACCCACGCAGTCAGCTAAGGAGGTTGAAGTGACGTGCTCGCACTCCAACAGCTGAGAAGAGAGTTGAAGAAGGAATCAAGTCCGGGAGCGGTTGATCTAGCGAAGTGGTGGACAAGGGTCGCACCAGCTAGAGATAGATCGTAGGAATTTTGTACCTGCTTACTCTAGTGAATTTCCAGTGCTACGACTGGAGAGTGGACGTAGATCAGTTGATCGAACCACTATAAATCCTTTGTCTTTTATCAGTTTTCTGCATTTCATATTGATTTAAAACCCAGCACCCAAGTGCTGGTGTATATCTGAAAACTGATATAACTGTGCAAACAAGGCTAAAAACATTCTAAGTCTTGAGCTACCAGCTGACGAGCCAGTCGCTAGTCAGCTGAGTACTCAGAGTGCCAGTTGACTTACCAGCTGACAAGGTCCCAGTCAGCTGAGTAACCAGCAGAGCGCAAGAAACGATTTAACACATTTTCCGCTGCCAAGTTATACCCTGATAATCCGGGACCAACAAGTGGTATCAGAGCGGACGGTTCTTATAGACCGTTCGTATCTGAGTCGCTTAGGACCGTGATCCGCATTTCCTTGCGCTCTTGTTGTTTGTCTGTTTGATTAGCTCATGTACATCAAGATGAATAATCCGAAGCTACTCGACTACAAGACTGTGAAGCATGATATATGGCGAAAGAGGTCGCTCATCTCTCTAAAGAGCATCCATCCAGAAATGAAAGATGTGCTAGAGACAGGGCCAATCGAGATCACCAAGATACAGCACCAGCTAGGAGATCGTCCAGCTGCTGTGATCCCAAAGCCCCAAGACGAATGGAACACCGAGGACAGGAAACGGAATCAGTTGGATTCCATTGCTCACGAGTTGATCCTGGCTTCTCTTCCTGAGTCGCTGATGGAGGAAGCCCTCCAGTTTGACAATGCCGAGGGAGTATGGGATTATCTTGATAGTCTATGTTAAGAAACTGATCAAATGAAACGCAACAAATTGCAGGTTGCGGTGGACAAGTATGAGTCCTTCCAGATGCTGCCTGGAGAAACCATCAAGGAGATGGAGGCGAGATTCAACGCCATTGTCAGCGAGCTAAAGTCCCTGGACAGGAAGTGCTCAAATGAAGATCTTAATGCCAAGATCCTGTCCAAGATGCCCAAGGAGGACTGGTTCGTGAAGACGACAGCTCTCAAGGAGAAGGACTTATCCAAGATGACTCCCAAGGAGTTATTTGCTCAGTTGCAGGCACACGAGTGGGATATCCAGATGGTGAACAAGAATGAGGCCATCAGGAATGCTGAATCTCCCAGCATCAAAGCTCAAGACGAAGCTTATTTCGTCAAGAAGGACTTCAAGTGGAAGCCCAAGAAGCCCTTCCATGCTGACAGATCTGCTGCCCAGCACAACCAGCCGAAGGAGATCCAGTCCGCATCAGGATCTCATTCCAAAGGCGGCGAGAGCTCTATCGCAGAACTTGAGCAACAGATGAAACGACTGGCTGTCCTTCTGGAGAAAGCCAAGTCGAAGCAGGGAGTATCTCTGAGCTCAACTGACGGAAAATTCGTCAAGAGAGCTCCCCGTGCTTGCTACCAGTGCCAATCCCCTGATCATTTAAAGTTTGAATGTCCACAGGTGGACAAAAATGAGCGGGAAAGGCTAAAGAAGCTCTTTGAAGAGCGCGCCTCCAAGGCCGTTGCCAAGGCTATGCTGACCAGGACTGAAGTGCCTGACATACCCGACCATGATGATGGGGAGTATGCGTCAGACGAGGAGTCAGAAGAGGAAGCTCTACTGGCACTCATGGCAGCTTTTGGCGAGGAGTCAGCTGAAGGAAGTGCTGACAGTGAAGAGGCACTTGCAGCTGATGATCAGGTACAATCATCAGCTTCCCCAATGCATATCATGCCTTCTATCAGTTTAGACGATTCTGAGTCGCGTTGCTCCGACTCAGAAGCTGTCACTATAGACATTCTTCAAAAAGAATTTTTAAAATTTTATGAAATAGAGAATGTCTTGGCTGGCGAAAATACTTCGCTGAAAGATCAAGTTTCTATTTTGACCAAGGAGATTGAAAAATCGAGGTCAGTCAGTGAAGAGCTAGCCACTTTGAAAAAGACTCACTTTGAGCTGCTCCAAAATTTTCAAATTACAAAAACTGAGCGAGATAATTTTCACAATCTCGTTCTGGAGCAAGAAAATAGAATAAATTTTTTGAATAAAGGCTCAAAGGATTTGGAAAAGGCTCTATCTCATTGGAGAAAGCCTTCTGATAAGTCCGGGTTGGGATTTACAAAAGATTTGAGCATAAACCAGCCCGAACAAATCAATACTGGTAAGGGTAAGGGCAAACTGGTAAGTGCATCAGCACCAGCTGGTAATACCAGTCAGTCCCGAATGGCTAATCAGCATAGGAACCATAAGTCCAGATACATAGGTGAGTCATCACGATAAAATCCTCAACTGGCAAGATCCTCTGCTGACAGGACGCCAGCACACCCCAGGACGCGGACTAAGCCGAATTATTCTAAGGCAAGGAAGTCAGCGTCAGCTGCCAGTGGAATCCGACAGCCAGCACCAGCTGTCCAGAGATTCCACGCTCAACCTTACAAGTATGCCAGTTGCCAGCATGCTTACAAGGGATCCAAATCTCAGCAGAATACTGAGAGAAGGATATTTCCCGATAGGAGGAACACCTATCGGAGGCCTGAGCCCAATCAAAATCTTTTCTCAAGGGCTGGGAAGGCTAATCATCGTGGTTCACAATTCCAGAAACCACCAAGGCAACACAAGCGATCGGAAAGAAATTTCCGACACCCTCGGAGGAAGAATACTTCCAGAGGAACCGCACACACAGCCACACCTTCCAAAAACAAATCCATGCATTATTTTAAAAGGAAGGGAAAGGCCACAAGTGATGTCAGCAAGGGTAACACCAAGCTGAAAATCACTCAAGTCTGGATTCCGAAAGGAGTTATCCAGCAATCTAACCCTGCAGGACCCGCAGATGATCGGGGACCTAAATGAATTCAATTTCTTTCTTGCAGGTACTAGGTCATGCATCACAGCTTCAGAGATCGAGCGAGTGGATCATAGATAGTGGTTGCTCGGCTCATATGACTGGTGAGGAGTTCCTATTTTCTGAGCTCACCAAGGTCAGAGGACCTCCAGTTATTTTTGGTGATAACTCCAAGGGCAGAGTTATTAGCAAGGGCTGCATCGAGAAGGATGATGTCAGAATTGTGAATGTATCCCTTGTCACCAATCTGAAGCACAACCTCCTGAGCATCAGTCAGCTGTGCGACAATGGTTATACCATTGTGTTTGACAAATCAGGGTGCCAGATCAAGAATGAAGAGTCTGGCGAGACCAAGCTGAAAGGTGTCAGGAAAGGAGGTCTCTATGTTGTTGACTGGCAAAGCGGGACGACTGATACATGCTTTGTGGCCACCAGTTCCATGGAAACAAACTGGCTGTGGCACAAAAGGTTAAGTCATCTGAATTTCAAAACTATTAATTATCTAACCAAGCATGATCTTGTAGATGGTCTTCCCAAGGGCGGGTTCAAGAAGGAAGGAATTTGCAAAGCTTGCCAGCAAGGCAAACAAACTAGGAAGTCCTTCAAGAACCAGTCGCCAGTCTGCCCCAGTACCAGTCAGGTACTCGAGTTGTTACACATGGACCTGTTTGGACCAGTAACACCGCAAACCATTGGAGGAAGACGATATTCGCTGGTGGTAGTCGATGACTACTCGCGCTATACCTGGGTAAAGCTTCTCAGAACCAAGGATGAGGTGAAGATCATTCTTCCAGAATTGATCATCCAAGCTCAGAAACAGAGAGAAGCTGTGGTGAAGCGAATTCGATCAGACAATGGGACTGAATTCTGCAACAGTCTACTGATGGATTTTTGCGCGGAGGCCGGGATCAAACATGAGAGATCTACACCAAGGCAACCGCAGCAGAATGGACTGGCAGAACGTAGGAACAGGACGCTGAAAGAAGCGGTCCGGTCCATGCTGGCAGAGTCCGGCTTGGGACAGAGTTTCTGGGGAGAAGCGTTGGTGACTGCCTGCTACACTCAGAATAGAAGCGGGATCAACGACAGACTCCAGAAAACTCCCTACGAAGTGTATTTTGGTCGTAAGCCTTCTATAGCTCATCTTCGTGCATTCGGTTCACCATGTTATATCCATAATAATGGGAAGTCGAAGTTAAATGCTTTCTCGCCTAAGGCTGATGAGGGTGTGTTTGTCGGATATGGACATCCCTCTCACAAGGGCTATAGAGTATTTAACAAGACTACCCAGCTTGTGGAAATAACATGCAATGTTGTTTTTGATGAAGCTACTTTAGTGCGCAGGACCTTACGCCAACTGGCTGAAGATGTTCCTGAGGTCGAGGATGTCAGCGACCAGTTGGGCAGGAATTCTTCCGATGCTCAACCAACTGGTTCGACTAGACCTATGAATGGATCATCTTCTCAACCAGTTACCTCAGGTGCCCATCAGCAACCTGAGAGGGTCGGTGATGCAAATGACCTTGCTGAGACCTTACACTCAATCTCCCTGAGTGGATCTAGCAAAAATCAAGGGGGAATTCTGACTGGAATCTTTGAGTCAGAAGATGACGATGAACCAGCTGGAGTGGATGCACCAGCTGATACTGACAACGTTGGTGAAGGTTCGGGAAGTCAGTCAGACAGTGGAGCTGATGAAGAAGTTCAGACTGGTGAAGGTCAACCACCAGTTGCAAATCCAGTTCCAACTGGTGAAGGTCAACCACCAGTTGCAGTTCCAGCTCCGACTGGTGAAAATGTGGAAGCACCAGTCATCAGGACAGAAGAACCTAATTCGCAGCCAGCACCAGCGGAATCTGGTCCTCCCAAATGGCTGAGAGATCACCCATCCGATGCTATTCTCGGTGATCCAGAAGGTTCTGTCCAGACTCGACACGGCAGTGCGCTCCTAAGTTGCTTTATTTCTCAAATGGAACCTACTTCCATAGGAGTTGCGCTAGAATCTGCTGATTGGATTAATGCCATGCAAGAAGAGCTTGCTGAATTCACTCGCAACAATGTTTGGGACTTGGTGGAGAGACCATCACATCAGTCAGTGATCGGCACCAAGTGGGTTTTCAAGAACAAGCGAGATGAGAATGGCACCGTGGTCAGAAACAAAGCTCGTTTAGTCGCCAAAGGTTACAGACAGTGTGAAGGCATCGACTTTGATGAAACCTTCGCACCAGTTGCAAGAATGGAGGCGATACGGCTGTTCCTTGCGTATGCAGCGTATCACGGCTTCATAGTATTCCAGATGGACGTGAAGAGCGCCTTCTTGAATGGCGAGCTAAAGGAGGAGGTTTATGTCGAGCAACCTCCAGGCTTTGAAGTTGGCACTAAGGTGTACACGCTGAGAAAGGCCCTGTATGGATTGAAACAGGCGCCCAGGGCTTGGTACGAAACGTTGTCACAATTCCTTATCAGCAATGGATTTCGGAAAGGGAAGATTAATAGGACTCTCTTCCTTCTCAAGGATGGAGGTGACATGCTGATGGTGCAGATATATGTCGATGACATCATATTCGGATCAAGGAATATATCTCTCTGCGAGAAGTTTTCTCAACTGATGCAAACATCATTTCAGATGAGTATGATGGGCAAACTGACATACTTCCTAGGACTCCAGGTCCAGCAGTCAGTTGATGGAATTTTTATCAGCCAGCGGAAGTATACGAAGGAGTTAATTCAGAAGTATTGCCCAGAGAAAACTAAGTCCCTCAGAATACCTATGAGCACCAGTTGTCAAATATTTCTTGATGAGCAAGGTGAATCAGTTGATCCTACCATCTACCGAGGAATTATTGGATCACTTCTCTATCTCACAGCCAGCAGACCCGACATTTCATACTCAGTCGGAGTGTGTGCCAGATTTCAAGCCAATCCGAAAAGGTCACACATGGAAGCTGCAAAGAGGATAGTGAAATATCTGAAGGGGACTGAATCTCTTGGAATATGGTATCCCAGGAATGATGAGCTTACACTCATTGGATATTCAGATTCAGATTTTGCTGGATGCCGTATAGATCGAAAGACTACCAGTGGTACGTGTCAGTTTCTAGGACACAAGCTAATCAGTTGGTTTAGCAAGAAGCAGCACTCAGTTGCTACATCTACCACTGAAGCTGAATATGTTGCCGCTGCCAGTTGCTGTGCTCAAATTATGTGGATCAAGCAACAACTGGAGGATTATGAAGTGGACACTGGCTGTGTTCCCATCTATTGCGACAACAACAGCGCTATGTGCATCACGAAGAATCCGGTTCATCACTCTAGAACCAAGCACATAGATATTCGACATCACTTCATACGTGATCATGTCGAGAAGAAGGATGTCAGCGTGGACTACATCAGAACTGAAGATCAATTGGCTGACATCTTCACCAAGCCACTACCAGAAGCACGATTCAAGGAGTTGTGCATCAAACTCGGTCTTCTAGAGATTGATGCGAGCCCAAGTGTTGAGGAAGAATGAGTCCCAGCTCTCATTCTGTTCTTGATCTTCTGAAGGATGCTGATTACGACTAAGTCCAAGCTCTTAGTTGTTTTTATTTAAGTGGTATCTCAAGCTCACTGATGGTTCCTACTGGCGGAACTTATCTCTTAATTGTCTAAGGAAATGAGTCTCAGCTCTCATTCCGAAGTTGCCAGCATAAACCACCAGTTGAAGCGAAATTGGGTCCCAGCTCCCAATTCCAAGTGATGATGAGGAGTGGATTTCCTGAAGGAGAAGATTATGCGGAATAAAATTGAGTCCAAGCTCTCAATTTTCTAATCCTTCGAGTTGTCAGCAGACAACTGGTGATATATCCACGACTGGTGAAAATTGAGTCCCAGCCAGTCGTAAGTACCAGTTGTCAACTGGTAAGGAGGCCATGCTGACAGGGGGAAGTGTTCAACTGGCATATCCTGCTGATGACCAGTTATACTACTGATAACCAGTTGAGTCCCAGCTCTCAACTGATGATCTCTTGAAGTCCAAGAGTCGTGCCAGCTGTCGCAGGAATGGCGGGATTGTTCAAATCCTATGGCGTGTGCGTATCTCAGAATTTAATGCGGCATTTAATGCCACATTTAATGCGCACAGTAGCTGCGCGGTCAAAAGACGTTTGCGACCAATCAGAGCGTGCCATGTCAGCTACACGCTCCATCTCACGTCAGCACGACTGCCCACGTCGTTACAGGGAACCGGGCCTGCTGATGACCGTCGATCCTTACTTGCTGAGACTTCATCTCGGTCGTCTAATCCAGCATGGCCCTTCGTATAAATACCCAATCTCCTTCATTGGGTTAATCTTTACAATCCCTAACATTTTCAGAACCCTAAATCTGTTCAATTTCAGAACCCTGAAGTCATGGCATCTTCTTCTCAACCTCCAGCTGATAACCCTCCATCTACATCTACATCATCCTCGTCTGGTTCACCAGACCTACCAGTCGTTGAAGCTCATATGCCTACGTATACTGGCATAGTGAAGATCGAAGATATCGATTACACCAATCCGTTCGCCCGACTGGTTCAGTTGAACAGGCCGGCGACCAGGCGACAGCTCTCTAACGCGCAGATTAGGACTGCACAGGTTCAGAAGGAGAAGATTCTGAACGCAAAGATAGCCCTAAAGCATCATGGGCCGGAGCTGATGGAGATGGTCGACCGCGAACAGCTTCGCCAGTACTTGACGGCGAAACCCGAGACCTTCCACCCGCACATGGTTGCGGAGTTCTACGCACGAGCGGTGATCGCTGACGGCAGGAAATCATTCACCACTTCTGTCTTTAGCCACCTGATCACCGTCAGCGCCGAATACCTCGCCGAGTTGTTTGGGCTGAGGAATGAAGGTATGGAGATAGTCTCATATTATCAGAACGATGTAGACGAGTTCCGAAGGAGATAGGCGCAGTGGAAGAAGGATGGGGTGACAGAATTCCGGACTGGGATGAGGAAATCCGAAATGGACGAGTATTGGCAGATGGTGTGCGACATCGTTGTCCGCATGTTGCAGTGTGAAGTCGGCTCCTACGCTGAGCTGAGCCTGCGCAAGTTTTCTGTGATGTGCGCACTAGTCGACGGAGTTGAAGGCAACTGGGCTGAATTCTTCTTCAGCCGGTTGCTGGAAAATGTAGACAAAAACATCACTGTTCCGACTGACGGCAGGTTTGCTCACGCCGTATCCTTCGGGCTGAGGATCAGCCACATCCTAGAGATGGAATTGGGTGATGGCGTAGATCAGGGGGAACAACTGGTTGGTTCAGATTTCATTCCAGCCACAAAGGAGAAGGAGAAGCTGCCTCGCCCTGACTACAAGAATCCGCGTAGGCTGAAAGGGAAGTCAGCAGTGGATCCTGCTGAGGCTGTTTCTGAGGAGGAAGAAGAAGACAAGGGGGAGCAAGTGCCAGTTATGGCTCTCCCGCTGACAGAAGAGGCCAAGGCCGAGCTGAAGCGAAAGCTGGAGACTGAGGCTCTGTTCGACAGAATGGAGGATGCGGTGGCTGAGGCTACAGGCGTACA
>JAPKLW010007935.1:0-14137 GCA_026898455.1 Plectranthus barbatus | reverse complement strand
AGTTTTCAATGGAAAGAGATTTTCACAATATAATCTGATTTCTTGTCATAACTGAAAGAGATTGATTGTAGGGATAAATCTGTAGATCTTTGGAGTTAGTTAATTTATCTTGAGACCGAGCGGAGATAGGTAATTAATTAATCTACTTTATGAATTGTCAAACAAAGAAGTTCATAATACCTTTCTGATGTTTCACTACGAAGAGGAATTAAATTGGGAAATAATCAATTTATTCATCTATGTCATACTTGATAGGTAGATATCCCTGGAATCTGTACTTCCCATAATCGTTTTCATCAAAAGTAATTTAGTTTTTTGTTTTAATTTTAATTAGCAAGTATTGAGATTTTCAAAATAACCAAAACCCAAAATTTGATTTTCCCTAACCAGAGTTTTGAGAACTAATGTTTTAGTACTTAGGATTTTTCGTTACTTCTTTCCATGTGGGATCGATAATTTTCATTTGCCGCTATATTATTAGCTCTGCTAAGTCGTTTGTTAAATAATTTAGCGATCAGGCATCCACTTTTTTTAGATATTGTCTGCAAATCTACACAAGTGTCGTTGATCACTGCTATTTTGAACATATTAATTATAGAATAGTGATGCAAATAAATTTATAAACCCTAAGGTTGTCGAACCCACAGAGACTGTATAACGAAACTATCCTGTGCACTAGCCATAGTTTTCACACCATAGTTGTTTGAGCAAATCAGAATAGGGTTTTGGTTTTGGAATTTAAAGATAACGATGCAGAAAAGTAAAGGGTTTTGAAAAATAATAATTAAAGATACAGATTCCAGGGCAGATAATCAAATCATCAACATGCAAAATTCATGGACTCAACAATGGGGAATAAATCAGATTCAAATGAGTAAAATTTCGTGTTTGGCAATTAAACCCTAGATTACTAATATGTGACTATCTCCTCTCGGTCTCAAGAACACCATATTAGCCAATCCCAAAAATTATCAAATTTTAATCCTACAATTAATTCTTTCTTTTAAGACAGAAAACAATTGCAATCAATTTCCTCTTCCTATTACCAATTTTCACCTCTCGGTCCTTCAATTGATAACTACAAACCTAGATTCAAATTCTTCTCTCGATCCTTCTTAAATTTAGATTCGATTAATTAAGTTCAGGATATTAAACCATGCTTTAGAGTTGAATCAATTAAACATGCATCAGAAGATATTATCAAAAGTACTAGAACTTGTTAGGGTTTCTAGCCACGAATCATGCTTAGAAACGAAGTAAACATTTGATTAAAATTATAAAATACCTTACAAAGATAATAGGAACCTTCAATGTCTTGGAAAAAACTCCAATGCTATGAAATTCTAAGTAAAAGTGAAGACTATTTCCAAGCCCTAATGAGTTGGTATTTATAGAGGAGTAAAAACATATAAACTAAGTATTAGACTAAAATATCAAAAATATCCAATTTGAGCAATTTTTCCTTATTCGTCTTCTGTGTCGATCGATACAGTGAGTGTCAATCGACACACATGCATCCTTGTCGATTGACCCTTCTTCAATATTCGTGTCGATCGACACGATGCGTGTCGATCGACATGCAGCACATATGTCGAGCCCCTCTTCTGCCTTGCTTCTCGATCGACATTCGACCTATGTGTCGATCGACATACTCTCTATCGATCGACACAGAGGTCATGCTTCAGGATTTTGGCACGTCTTCCAACTGGATCGACTTCCTGTGTGTCAATCAAAACAACAACTCTGTCAAACTCGGCTCTTTTCACCTTTTGACCTCTTTTAGCCTAAAAAACCTACAAAACTTAGCATAACAAGCATAACATCCTTTACAATGCACTCATGCTAGAAAACAAATAATAACTAATCCTAATTGCACTAAAACAAAGGAGAAAAATATGGATAAGTGAGTACAAATATGAGCTTATTAGTCACCCGATAGGAGTTGCTAGTACCAGAAGGGCAAAAAGGGAAGCCATGTGTGGGGATCCTATGTGAGAAGAGTGATCATAAAGGGGAGTTCAATCATAGAGGAAAAGGAGAGAGGAGACACACGAACATGTACACACTTTTGGGGGAGAATTCGATAGATATTTCTTGGAGAAGCGGTGAAGCTCTGTGCACGAATGAGAGAGTTCCAGCCAGCTCGAAGATGCATCTCTTGGGTTTTTACACTTTGAATTATATTTTGTAAAAGTCACAAGTAGGATGGTTATTTTTATAAGTTTTATTTTCTTTTTAGTTTGATTATAAACTAAATTCGCAGCACCTGAGTTGTAGACATCCTTTCTAAGCTTGAATACTTGTTAATGTCTAGTTTTGTATGAATATGAGTTTGATCTTAGTTTTGGTTTGTTTGAACTCTTGGGCACGACAGTGATCTAAAGTTATTCCGCTTATTTAGACTGAAAAGATGGATAAGTATGAGAAAACTAGGATCAATCATGTTTATTGTGTAGAAATATGAGGAAACGTGACTTATTTGCAAACCCATGCCCTGTTCTGAGCTTTTGAACGTTCAAAGATGTTTCAGGCATCAAATACCTCAAAAGTCGTTGGTGTAGTTACAAGAAACATGGAAAGACATGCATTGGAAACTTCAAAGCTGACTGCTTTTGACGATGAAGTGCAGAGATGTAATGTTTCCTCATCCGTGATGATGGTAAACACTTCAACCATGGAAGAACAACTAGCAAGCATAAAAGAGTTAGTGAAAATGCTAGGCAAACAAACAAGATCAAAGCGCCAAGATTGCAAGGCTTAGGAAATAGAAAGGGGAGGCAAGTCATACGAATGATGATGAATGCGAAGGAAATAACGGCATGGAAACACCTCTTCAACAACAAACAAGTGATAAGGCTAAATCCACTTCTAAAGGATTACAAGTTTCCTCTGATGTTTTCATTCAAGTGGGTCAACTCAAGGAGTTCATTGAAGGAACCTTGAAGATAAAGTTTGAAGAAAGTTCTAAGCCATCATTGGTTTACTCCAAGCCGTACACTCAAAGAATTGACAACTTGAGGATGCCCATGGGCTATCAGCCACCAAGATTCCAACAATTTGATGGAAGAGGAAATCCGAGACAACATGTTGCTCACTTTGTTGATGTTAGATTTTTGTATACTGCAAAGCATTATGATTGATATATCGGTAAACAATTTCATTTGACATACTGGTATGTCTTGTATACAATAATACAATAGTCTTGTCTGATTAACAAACTATGAAGCGAACAACGGTATCCTCTTATCTCCTCGATAGGGAGATTATACGGTGTGTAGGAGATCACGGAAGATTGTATGGATTGCTTGACCTAGAGAGATATAAACAATTATCACAGCTGAGACAGTCCCATGATAGACTGTCGATATAGGCTGCAACATACGCAGTAATAAACGACTTATCTTGGCTTCTTGGTATGTTGGTGCGTGCGGTACGCATTGATAGGGCCTAAGTTAAGATCAATTCCTTCATCTGATATTAAAGGAATCTTGATCTTGATGACTTGATGGAATCCTAAGCCTAAATGAAGGTACGTAGGTGTATATTTTCAAATTGTGAGTCACTTTGAGATACTATGGTGGATTGTTATAATCAAACTCGTATATCTGTATCTTGGGTGGTAGCAATTTGTATGTGACTGGAATTGGGTAACCATATCCAGTATAGGATGATGACATTCCCTAAGAAGCTCAAAAGGTTCACTATGTTAAAGTCATGTTGGCTGATTAAGTTCAAACATAAGTGAAAAAGATTGAGTGGTACTACTTAGGAATAAAAGATATTAATTAATTTTGGAGCTTGTCATAGCTCAAATTAATTAATGAATATATGTAACCTTTATGGGAATATACCGAGCTTATGCTGCCCGTTCCTCATAACGTGGTAATAAATGAGTAGGTCAGTATTGATTATCTGGTGGCATGAATCAATATTAATTAATTAATTATATTATGGGTTGCATATGAGAATTAATTAATTTATATGCCCTATTTATTATTTGTAGGGGCGGCAATCTCTGACTCGACACGAAAACCCGACACGAACCTAACACGAAAAAAGCGGGTTGGGTCAACCCATTTAAATTTTCGGGTCAATTTCGGGTCAACCCGCACAACCCATTTAAAATTTAGGTCGGGTTCGGGTCAAATTCGGGTTGACCCGCGAACCCATTTGACCCACCAATAATTAATTAATTTATATTATTATTTATGATATAAAACATAATAAATAAAATCATAAAAAAAAAACCCCAGAAACCTAATTTCCCAAAATCAAAATCGATAGTTCTCATTCTCCCCCTCCAAGTCCCAGCAGCGGCGCCGTGCCCTTCCCAATCCGTTCATCTCTTCAGGCCAGCAACTCGCCGTCGGCATCCTGCTTGTCGTCGGCGAAGTCCTCACGCTCACGTGGCCACGCCACTGCTCGCCCTTCCTCCTTCCTGCTCATCGTCGGCTGCTCTTCCTTCCTCCTTCCTTCTTGTCGCTGCTGCTTGTAGGCGGCATCCGCCCTTCCTCCTTCCTGCTCGTCGGCTGCTTGTCCTTCCTCCTTCCTACTTGTTGCCGCTGCTCGTCGGCAGCTTCTGCTTGTTGTCGCTGCTCCTTCCTCCTTCCTGCTCCTGCGCCCTTCCTCCTTCCTCTTTCATGAGTTAATCCTAATACAAATTAACACAATTTTTTTTTTAATTTTTAATATAATTAAACAGGTCATTCGGGTCAGTTTCGGGTCGACACGAAAATAAATGGGTCGGGTTCGGGTTGAGATTTCTGACCCGCGAAAATATACGGGTCGGGTTCGGGTTGACGTGTCACTTGTTATTAGCAGGTCGCAACCCGACCCGCCAACCCGAACCCGACCCATTTGCCACCCCTAATTATTTGCATACTGGTCCCTGCTCAGGCCCATGTAAAGCTTAAGCCCAGTAAGGATCTGGATTTTTCTATAAATACCCCCTAGTTCTCAGATCTCTACACACCAACAGTTACTAATCAGGAGAACATATTCTTGGGAGCTGATAGGCGACTGGATCTGATTGAGGGAAGGAAATTATGCTCCTCGATCGGTGCAATATCTGGTAGCAGTCCTCACCAGATATCCGAATATGAGCGAGGGACACAAATCAGAAGATCAGATCTGGATGATTTTTTTATTCTCTCTCTCCCTCTCTAAGTTTTGATTTTAATTATTTTATTAAAATCAAGATTTTTAATCTTTATTCCGCATGATTACATATGGAGCATGAGGATCCGAGGGTGTCAATCCATACGTGCAAATTTGCAGACACTACGGATGTAAGATAATATGATAAACCTCAGCTTGGCAATTTAAGTACTAAATAGGAGCATGCTAGGGAATAATTGATGTATTACAATTATTTATATATCCACAGATTTCCTTGGTTCAGTTGAATTATGTAAACTTCGGTTCATATTATAATTCCTTCAGTTGAAACCTGCAATAACGCTGGAACGTATGGAGATCACTTGGTGAAGCAATTTGTACGTCCTCTTAAAGGAAATACCTTTGATCAGTACACAGACTTGGAACCAAACTCAATCGATAGTTGGGGCAGCTAGAACACAAATTTCTTAATCGCTTTTATAGCACAAGGAGGACTATCAGCATGATTGAGCTCACTATCACTCATCAATCGAAGGAAGAACCAGTTATTGACTATATCAACCGATGGAGAAACCTATGCCTCAACTGTGGATATCGTCTGCCAGAAACTTCTGCAATCGAGATGTGTATTCAAGGGATAAAATAGGGCCTTAAATACATCCTCAAAGGAATTCAAGCAAAGGACTTTCGAAGAATTGGCTACTAGAGCCCATGACATGGAATTGAGCATTACTGCCAGTGGAATGTAGGAACCGCCTATTGAAAAGTCTCGCAAATTTCAAGAAAGAAAAGACTTTCAATGAGAGGGTGAGCCTTCCAATAAACCCTTGAAAATAAAATTCATGGCAATTAGGGCAACACCTATTGCATTTCAAAAGAAGAAAATTAACAAAGAGAAACGGAGGCCTCCACAAGAAAGCATGCCAAGAAAGCTAACTTTGAAGGAAATGAAGCAAAAGGAATATCCTTTCTTGAATTCAGATGTGTTGGGAATCTTTGATGATGTACTCCAAGTAAGACTCATCGAACTACTAGAAATGAAATGTCCAGAGGCCAATCAAATTGACGATCCCATATATTGCAAGTTTCACCGATTAATTGGTCATCCTATATAAGATTATTTCATATTCAACGATAAAGTCATGCAATTAGCTCACCAAGGAAAAATATCACTCGAAGAGGAAGCTTCCGCTTTAAATGTAACCACATTCACATCTCGATTGCAGAAATTTCTAACAAACAATCTTTACACTTGAGGCATAGGTTTCTCCATCGGTTGATATAGTTTATAATCGTTTCTTCTTTCCATTGATGAGTGTTAGTGAGCTCAACTATGCTGACAACCCTCCTTGTGCTATAAAATCGATTAAGAAATTTGAGTTCTAGCTACCCCAACTATCAATTGACTTTGGTTCCAAGTTCGTGTACCAATCAAAGACATTTTCTTTAAGAGAACGTACAAATTACTACACCAAATGATCTCCATACGTCCAGCATTGTTGCAAGTTTCAACAAAGTGAGCAACATGTTGTCTCGGATTTCCTTTTCCATCACATTGTTGGAGTTTTGGTGGCTGATAGCCCATGGACATCCTCAAGTTGTCAATTTGAGTGTACGGCTTGGAGTAAACCAATGATGGCTTAGAGCTTTCTTCAAACTTTGTCTTCAAGGTTCCTTCAATGAATTTCTTGAGTTGATCCACTTGAATGAAGCCATCAAAGGAGACTTGTAAACCTTTGGAAGCAGATATAGCCTCATCACTTGTTTGTTGTTGAAGATGTGTTTCCATGCCATTAATTCCTTCGCGTTCATCATCATTTGTGCGATTGGACTCCCCTTTCTCTTTCCCAAGCCTTGCGATCTCGACGCTTTGATCTTGTAACTGTCTACTTAGCATTTCCACTAACTCCTTCATGTTTGTTAGTTGTTCTTGTATGGTTGAAGCGTTGACCATCATCACTGATGAGGAAGCATTACCTCTCTGCACTTCATCGTCAGAAGCAATCAGTTTTAGAGTTTCCAATGCTTATCTTACCATGCTTCTCGTGAGTACACAAGCGGGTCTTGAGGTATTTGATGCCTGAGACATCCTTTAACTTGGATGTTTGATGAAAAGAAGAGATGGTCCCACTGAGCGTGCCAAAATTTGTATTCACGAAAATCATATTTAAAAAAAATAAACATGAAATTGAATAGAATCCGATTTAATTTGGATCAAAATTACAAGTTTTGTGGATCCTATCTATGTGGTTCGTTACTTGATGTTTAAGAAATCTTCGAAGTCCTTAAAGAGAATTTGGTCTCTTCAATCTTCAAAGCTTTTGGTCTTCAAGTTTATAACGTTAATTTGGAGGGTTTTCACCTTATTTCCAAATCAAACGTCGTGTTTGAGGGAAATATTGGAGACATTGATCTTGGATCTTCTTTGGATTGATCTTCGATCTTCCTTTCCAAGGATTTAATGACTTGATAACATTATTCGGGGACCGAAGGCTTAAATCCGAATCAAATGCTAGGTTTCATGTGGGTTTTGATGAACACATTGAAGTTGACGAAGAACACCTTGATCTTCAAACCTTGAGCTCTTCAAGTTACCCCTTCTTCACTTATGATTTTTATTTCAATTTATTCCCTGTATTTATAGGCAAGACATGGAAATCTAGGACTTAGGTGACCATATTTGATTGGTTGATTGAGTGTTGATCTCATTCTTCTCATTTTATTGAGCTTGCCACATGTCAGTCTCTCATTGAAATGAATAGTAAATAATCACCATTTTATTTATTTAATTTAGGAAATTTATTTATTTCATTCCTAAAAATTAAGTAAATTGATATTTAACTAGTTAAATTCATGTGGCATAATTTGATTGGCTCAAGTTATTTTCTTGTGTCTACACATGCAAAATCCAGATATCAAGATTAAATTTCTGCATATTCATCAAATCCCGAAAAACCCATTGTTTCCATGTTACGAACAATATTCTCTGAACTATAATTCGATCGAATTCAAGAAAAAAAGAATTGAATGCAAAAAGGCAAAACAAAGTAAACAAAAGATAAAAGCAACGTAGAGGAAAGAATGAAATATTACTAATGGGAGAGAAAAAACGAAGCGGTGAAATCAAGCGTTGAGCAATGAGCAACAAAATGTGATTGAGATTTTGTGGCAACGTCGTAGAAAATAAGAAACCCCCCAAACCCTAGCTACCTGCCAAGTTTAGTTGGGCCCAGTAAGCTAAGAAAAAAATATTACTCCCTCAGTCACATTGTATTAGACACGGAGGGAGTGGCACATGAACCAAGACAAAAAATAAATAATTGTTTAAAGAAAGATTGATACCAAAAATATTAATAAAATAAACACTAATTACCAACTTAAAAAAGTCAAGAATGTAGTCAACAACAATAAAATAAGCACTAATCAAAATTGAAGTGCTGAAATTTAGTTTTTGGAGCCTAATTTTCAAATTAAAATTTAGATTTTCCACTAAAATACATCCTATAAATATATGAAGCTGCCTCCAAGTTTTCTTGTTCAAGATCTTCAATTTCAAGGATATGGAAAGCTGCAAAAGAGGCAAGAACAAGAGGTGTGGTTCTGCATGTGATAAACAAAATACATGGTAGAAAGCTGAAACATGAGGTAAACAATGCTCAAATTGCTGCAGTTCATTATCAAAAAAGAGGTACAATTAGAGCACTTGCTGAAAGCCTAAACATTCCTAAGTCTACTGTGGAAAGATAGGCTAAAAAGAACCTGATCAGAGCACACACAAATGCAATTAAACCATGCTTGACAGCTCCAAACAAACTGTAAAGATTGAGTTTCAGTTTGCTTGCCATAGGATATGATAATGTTTTGAAGAAGCATACATTCAAGCCAATATTAAAGGAAAACACACAAAGGAATAAGGAAATCTTTTCTGATGTGGAAGATCGGTTTATTCCGCAACCACAGAGCATAATCAGTATAACCTTGAACTATAAAAGGACACTGAATTTGATTACCTAGTTCACCAATAATGGCTACGTCTGGGGGCACTACCAAGCCAGGATATTTTTGCTAGTAAGGAGAGAAGAATACAATATAAGCTATAAGAAGATACAAGCTTAATTGTTGGTGCATTTAACAAAGAGAGGTAGGGGCGTTATTTATAGTTGTGCAAAGCCCCATTTCTTCCTCCCACAACCGATGTGGGATGGAGAACAAAGAATAAAATTCTTCATTCTTAACAATCTCCCACCTGAAGACTATTTAATTCATGGTAGTGCCAGCTCCTTGTTCTTCACGTTCCGATGCAAGTTGAAGTCATGCACAACTTCAACTTCTCCATATTCACAATCTTCGTGAACATATCCGCAGGATTCTTGCTTCCATCAATCTTCTCCAACTGCAACACATTCGTTTCTAGCAAGTGAAGAATGTAATGATATTTCTACTGTATGTGCTTTGTTCTAGAATGAAATGCCGGATTCTTCGCCAAGAAGATTGCACTCTGGCTATCACTATACAGAACACTTCTACATTCCTCCATTCTAAGTTCATGTAGAAAACTTTGAAGCCACACCATCTCTTTGCTTGCTTCAGTTACAGCAACATATTCAGCTTCTGCAGTAGACAACGCTACTACCTTTTGCAATCTCGATGCCCAAGAGATCGCCGTACCGCCAAAGGTAGTCACATACCCTGTAGTACTCCTTCTCCTATAAAGGTCATTTGATGCCAAATCTGCATCGACAAATCCTTGCAAAACAAGATTACTCCCACCAAAACATAATGTCACGTCAGTCGTACCTTGCAGATACCTCAAGATCCACTTCACTACTTTCCAATGCTGTTTACCGGGGTTGCCCATGTATCTACTCATGACTCCCACCGCATGTGCAATGTCTGGTCTCGTACTCACCATTGCATACATAACGCTTCCAACAGCTGAAGCATACGGTACCTTCTTCGTCTCTTCACGCTCTTTCTCCGAGATCGGACAATCTTTTTCAGATAGTTTGAAATGACTGGCCAACGGCAAACTGACTGGCTTAGCATCCTGCATGTTAAATCTCTCAAGCACCTTCTCCACATATCGTGCTTGAGATAGATAGATCTTTCCAGAAGTTCTATCTCTATTAATTCGCATTCCCAAGATCTGTTTCGCTTCACCGAGATCTTTCATTGCGAACTGCTTGGATAAATGCTTCTTCAATTTGCTCATCTCCCTAGTACTGGCGCTTGCAAGCAACATATCATCAACGTAAAGCAACAGGATGATATAGCTACTCTCGAATCTCATGTAGTAGCAGCAGTGATCGGCATTGCATCTGCTGAATCCTATCTCAAGCATAAATCCATCGAACTTCTTGTACCATTGTCTTGGAGCTTGCTTCAACCCGTACAAGCTCTTCTTTAACTTACACACAAGACCAGGGCCTCCTTTCGATACGTATCCATCTGGTTGCTTCATGTAAATCTCATCTTCTAAATCACCATATAGAAATGCTGTCTTTACATCCATTTGCTACAAAAGCAAATTCTCTACAGCAACCATACTCAAAACAAGTCGAATGGTAGTTAGTTTCACAACAGGAGTAAATATGTCAGTATAATCAATACCATATCGTTGTTGGAAACCCTTCACTACCAACCGTGCCTTATACCGCTTGCTTCCATCGGCCTCAGTCTTGATCCTGTAGACCCACTGGCAATCAAGGGCTCTCTTTCCTTGAGGAAGTTCAACATCCTCCCAAATCTCATTAGCCAAACACGAGCTCAACTCGTCATTCTCTGCAAGTGTTCACTTGTCTACATCCTGGACCTGTCTTGCCTCTGCATAGCTTTCTGGTTCATTATTATCAGTTAAAAGAAGGTAATAATTGGAGGGCGAGTACCTATCTGGTGCCCTTCGTTCTCTAGTCAGTCTTTGCAGCGGATCTTGTTGTGGAGTACTTGGCTCAACATCGATTACCTCCTTGATTTGAGCTCCCTTACTCCCACCCGAGTTGGTAATGTCCAACTCTACAACTTGACTGCCATGATCCGATGAACCAACCGTTTCTCTGTCTTTGTACATTACTTGTTCGTTGAACACTACATCTCAACTTCAGATTATCTTTCGATTCTGCTCATCCCAGAATCTATAACCAAATTCATCTCCACCATAGCCGATGAATGTGCATTTGACAGACTTTGCATCCAGTTTACTTCTAGCTGTAGAGTTAACTAGAACGTAAGCAGTACAACCAAATATACGGAGGAATGACAATTTTACCTTTTTACCACGCCAGGCTTCTTCCGGTATATCATTCTCCAATGGCGTTGACGGACCTCTGTTTATCAGAAATGCAGCAGTATTAACTGCTTCAGCCCAAAACATCTTTGGTAACCCACATTTCAGCCTCATGCATCTAGCACGTTCGTTCAAGGTTCTATTCATTCGTTCAGCAACGCCATTTTGCTGTGGTGTTCCTTTCACCATCCTCTCCATGCGAATTCCATTATCCTTACAGAACTTCTTGAACTCATGGTGATCATACTCACCACCATTGTCGGATCGCAGATTCTTAACCTTCAAACATGTCTCATTCTCTACCAAGGCTTTCCATTGACGAAAGGTAACAAATGCATCAGATTTATTTTTCAGAAAATAAACCCATACCTTTCTAGTGGAGTCGTCAATGAAGGTCATGTAATAAGATGCTACGCCAAGAGAAGTCACGGGTACTGGTCCCCACAAATTGCTGTGTACTAGCTCCAACTTCTCCTTCTTCAATGATATGCCTTCTCTTGTGAAGCTCACCCTTTTCTGCTTCCCGAATACACAGTCTTCACAAAGACCAACCTCAACTATCTTGATCCGGGCAGTCTACCTTTCAGGCACATTTGTTGCATCCCCTTCTCACTCATGTGTCCTAACCGACAATGTCATAAATTCGCATCATTCTTCTCTTCTACGGCAACGATGCAGTTCTTAGAACTCATAGTCGTGTATAGAGTTCCATCTTTTCTGCCCCGAGCTATCAACATAGCTCCCTTTGAGATCTTCCAACTACTCTCCCCAAACATCGTTACGTAGCCTTCATCATACATCTGACCAATGGAAAGAAGATTCCGCTTCAATCCAAGAATATGTCTGACACCATGCAGTTTCAGAGTAGAGCCATTTGGGGCAGCGATTCTCACGTTTCCCTTTCCAATGATCTTGAGAGGTTTATTATCTGCTAGATATACCTCTCCAAAATCTCCTAAAGTATAGCTTTCCATCACCTCGGAACTACTACACGAATGAAACGAAGCTCCAGAATCAAACACCCACGCATCCAGTGGACTACTCACACTAAGGATCAAAGCTTCAGCGACCTCGTCTGTAGATACTGTGAGGTACGAATATGCGAATATGTAAGTTTGACACATGGTTTTCAAACTTACTCGCATTGACAGGTTAAAGTCAAACCTTATTTGCTTACAACTTTGACTCCTTAATGTCAAAGTTTCGAATCTGTTTGTTACAACTAACACCTATTTTATAGGAAACTTATTCTTATCTGATTAATGACATTTTTACAGGTCCTAAATATCAGGTTTCGAATATATTATCTTTATTAAGTATCTATTATTAATTATATTATTTATACTATTATTCTAGGTAGTTATTTTAGTTCCTAAATAATAGGGAGCACCTCTACATCTTTATCTAACCCCCACGTGAGTTAGTGGGAGTTCATTTTTGTTGTATGAACAGGTAAAGACGTGGAAGAAGACACGATCCATTGCCAAGTAGTGTAAGAAGTGCTTGTGTGCTCCAAGTTCTATAAATACAAGACGAGGAAGACTAGAGAAAGTGCGGATCAGAGGTGAAACACATATTTATACGAGCTCTAGGCTGAATCGTCTTTCTTCAATCATTCTTTAAGCACACGAAGACTACAATCAAATTGTGGAATCCATCTCCGGAGAGTGAATCCTATGGTGGATGAGCATTTGGGTTGTATCGTGTGATTTTTGCGTTTAATTGCTTTTTGTAGGAATTTTACTAAGGAGTGAACTTAGGAAAATTTCTATCTTGTTTAGTATTTTGTTCTTCACTTGTAAAAACCTTGTTTTGAATAAATGAAAACTATTTTGCCGTGTGGCTCTCGAGGGTTTATAATTAATAAACCTTCGAACATTTAATTCCGCTGTGTCAAACTCTTTAGCTTCCGCGTGTGTTAAAATACTCTATTTTGCGTGTGTCAAACCTTTGTGTTTTACTATCTTTGACACCATTGTGTTAAACTCGGGCATTAAATTCTATCAATTGGCGTCACGAGCCTCTACTTGACGGACTAAGTAGTTTCTTTCCTGAGTGCAGTTTTTCACAATGGATATGTCGAGTGTGCCAGCCCGTCCTCCTGTGTTGGATAGCAATGGGATCAACTACAACATGTGGAAAACCCATATGCGAATTTACATCAAAGCTATCGATGAAAGAGCTAGGGCTGCGTTGCTGGAAGGATGGACATCACCGAAGGAAGAAATTCCAGATCCTGAAGATGCAACAAAGACTGTCATGATTCCGAAAGACGAAGGAAAATGGACAAATGAGGAACGGATGTTGTCAAACTGCAATGCCAAAGCCCTTAATGCAATTTTTATGTCTGTTGATATTGGTTGTGCTAGGTTAATTTCAAGTTGCTTGGAAGCAAAAGAAGCCTGGCTTATCCTTCAAGCCAAGTGTGAGGGGTCAGCTAGCGTGCGAAAGACCAAAATGAGACTGCTTACTACCAAATTTGAGAATCTTTGTATGGCTGAGGATGAGACCATCACCGAATACTTTGAGAAGATGGTGACCATGGCTAATGAAGCTCTCGCACTTGAAGAACCAATTAGCAGTGAAAGACTTGTTAGCAAGATGCTTAGGACTCTACCTAAAAGATTCAACCACAAGATTTCTGCCATTGAAGAGGCTAGAGATTTGGAAAAACTAGAGATTGGTGAATTGGTAAGCATTCTTACCACTTTTGAAATGAATTTGAATGAACAAAAA
>JAPKLW010007934.1:0-14143 GCA_026898455.1 Plectranthus barbatus | reverse complement strand
GCCTTTTCGGCTTAGGGCATCGGCAACTTTGTTAGCTTTTCCGGGATGGTAGTTGATTGTTACGTCATAATCCTTGACTAACTCTAACCATCGTCGTTGCCTCATGTTTAGCTCCTTCTGCTCAAAGAAGTATTTCAAGCTCTTATGATCTGTGAATATTGCACATTTAACACCATATAAATGGTGTCTCCATATCTTAAGTGCGTGTACCACGGCGGCTAGTTCTAGATCGTGCATTGGATAATTAAGCTCGTGTGGTCTTAATTGTCGGGAAGCATATGCTATCACCTTCCCACCTTGCATTAGCACACATCCCAATCCATTCTTTGACGCATCGGTGTAGACCTCGAAGTCTTTTCCATCTTCCGGTACAGCTAGTACGGGTGCAGTGGTCAGTAGCTCCTTCAACTTTTGGAAACTCTTCTCACAAGCGTCTGACCACTCATACTTCGCACCTTTCCTCAGTAGCTGGGTCATTGGCCTTGCTATCTTTGAGAATCCTTCTATGAAACGTCGGTAGTAGCCCGCCAAGCCTAGAAAGCTCCTGATTTCATTCGGATTCTTAGGTGATTTCCATTCTTGTATTGCTTGGATCTTGTTAGGATCGATCTTTATCCCTTCGGCAGATATGACGTGCCCTAAGAACATAACTTCCTTGAGCCAAAATGCACACTTGCTAAACTTCGCGTACAATCTCTCGGCTCTTAGTGTCTCTAGGACGATCCGAAGATGTTCTTGATGCTCTTCCTTCCCCTTAGAGTAGATCAAGATGTCATCAATAAACACTACGACAAATTTGTCGAGGTATTGGTGGAAAACTCAATTCATCAAGTCCATAAATACCGCAGGGGCATTTGTCAACCCGAACGGCATCAGTGTGAACTCATAGTATCCATATCTTGTACGGAAAGGGGTTTTCGGAACATCTTCTGTTCGAACCTTTAACTGATGATAACCGGATTTGAGATCAATTTTCGAGAAGACTTCGGCTCCCTTGAGTTGATCGAATAGGTCATCTATCCTGGGTAGAGGATACTTGTTTTTCAGTGTCAGTTTGTTCAACTTTCTATAGTCAATGCACATTCGTAGTGATCCGTCTTTCTTCTTGACAAATAGCACCGGGGCTCCCCAGGGTGAAACACTGGGTCTTATAAATCCGAGATCCAAGAGTTCTTGCAGTTGAGCCTTCAACTCTTGTAGTTCTTTCGGTGCCATTCTATATGGTGCTTTCGACACTGGTGCTGCTCCGGGTTCTAATTCGATCGTGAACTCTAACTGACGGTTCGGTGGTAATCCAGGTAGTTCTTAGGGAAATACATCCTCGAATTCTCGAACTATGGGGACATCTTGTATCTCTTCCTTCTTGCTTTTGTCTCCATCGAGCCAAACAAGGTAAGCTTGGCTTCCTCCCTTATTCAGTTCTCTCATTGCACATAGTGCAGACACGACGGGTACTCTTCGCCTCTTGCTAAAACCATAGAAGTCGATGATCTTCCTGGTGGAGTCTGTGAACGAAACCTTCCTTTCCTTGCAATCGATTATCGCCTTGTTTTTGGTTAGCCAATCCATACCCATAATAATATTAATGTCGGCCATGTCCATAACATTGAGATTTTCGATTGAGATATGGTCATTTCCTAGTTCAACTGCTACATTTGGGCAACATTGGTCTATGGGTACTGTTTCTCCTGTAGGTGTCACTACGTCTAAGGCTTTCTCTTTCCTTACAGTTTTCAGTTCAAGTAGATCTACACATGCTTTTGAGATGAAAGAATGCGAGGCTCCGGTATCAAATAATATAATGATAGGCATACTTGAAATCTGGCAGATACCTGTGAGGTTCTCGGCATCCTTTTCTGCATCGCCTCCCTGAGTCAGACAAAAGGCTCTCCCTTGACGGTTGGCCTGTGGTGGTAGTTGTGGCGCTTGGTTCCTATTCTGATTCTGTGGAGGTGCATTTCTTCTGGGTGGATGTGGCCTATTCTTTCCTGCTCCAATCGGCGGAGGGTTCCGATTATAGTTATTGTGTCCATTGTTCGGACACCTTGCAGCAAAATGTCCAACTCTCCCACATTGGTAGCAAACGTTATTCCTGGCCATGCATTCTCGACCTAGGTGGTCTCTCCCACAACGGTTGCAGTTGCTTCTGATAGGGGCAGGAGCACGGTTAGTCTGGGGTGCTCTCTGGAAGTGTTGGTTCCCAGATTGGAACCTCTGGTTTCCTTGCCAAGGCCTCTTATGTGCTTGGTGGTTATGTCAGAAACCTTGACGTGAAGGGTGTTCAAACCTCCTCTTGTTATCCTGTCGAGGTGGTTGACTGGGAGATGCCTGCACCGATGTATTTTTAGGCAAGGTTGCCTCTATTGCCATTGCCCTCCTCAGTGCGGACTTGTATGTCAGTCCCTCCAAGCAAGCTAGTGTAGTCTGAATTTCCCTTCTCAGTCCGGATCAGAATCTTTTCAATTTCTTGTTATCCGTATCGATATGTTCCGATGCATATCGCGACAGTGCGCAGAACTTACGGTCGTACTCTTGTACGGTGTCCCTTCCTTGCTTCAGATTCATGAATTCTTCTTTCTTGCTCAGTTGGTACGTTTCCGGGACGTACCTCTCATATAGTTCGGTTTTGAATTCTTCCCAAGTAACAGTAGCAGCCTCCTCGTCAGTGAGGGTGCTCAGATGGCTCTCCCACCAATAATCTGCTTTGCCTTGTAGTTGATAAGGCATACAGATCATTTTCTCCTCTTCGGTGCATTGGAGGTAGCGAAAGATTCGTTCCATGCCCCGCACCCAGATGGCGGCTTTCTCGGGGCTTCCAGTACCGTCATAAGTAGGCGGTTTTTGTTCAGAAAATATTTCCCCAATCTTTCGAGGTGGAGGAGGAGGTGATGCCTCTTGTTCTCTTTCCCCCTGCTCCTCGCTTTCCTCATCCTCTTCCTCATGGATTTCATGAAGATTTCTCATACGGGGTCGGCCTCTTGGCGGCATTCTATAAAATAGGTACAATAAATGTCAAGCGCAGTTGAATAACGGATTAGTTTGCGAAAATAAACATTCTCATACAATTACTCGCGTAGTCCTTGATCATCAATCATAGTTACAATCAATCATGTGGTATTATCATGCCATAGCGTATCTCGCTATTCATTTCAATTCTAAAATTTCACAACATTATGCATGCCCGGCTATCATTTGTCTTCCACTTCGCATTTCAATAAATCACCTTGATAAAATAAGATCAACTAATACAATAAATATATTTTCGTACGCCTCCAAGCTTGCTATCATTTTTGTCGTCCCTTCGGAATTATGACTTGACGCTTAGTTCGACCTTCTAGACTTGATTCGGAGGTTTTCTCCATACTATGATTTGCAAAATACGATATAATTAGTTGTTGTTCATTGTTGAGTCTCGTTGTGCATGTTTACGGAAACTATTTTTATCTATCGATTCCTTTTTGGGTCGTGTCGCGGCCTGTGGTCCTGCCAATGGTGAGTCTGCGGCATTTTACCTTGTTTTCAGGTGTCTGTCGTTGCCCGCAGTTGGAGACCGCGGCATTTGGCCTTGTTTCGGGGCCTCTGTCGTTGCCCGCGGTGGGAGACCGTGGCATTTGGCCTTGTTTCGGGGCCTCTGTCGTTGCCCGCGGTTTGAGACCGCGACATTTAGCCTAAATTTTGGGTCTCTGTCGTTGCCCGCGGCGGCAGCCCGCGGTGAAGGATTTTTAGGCCTGTCGTTGCCCGTGGTGCGTGACCGCGGCTTCTGGCTGGGAATTGGCTAACGAGGCGCGGTCCGCGGCCTCACCCGCGGCCTGACCGCGATGATTTGCCTTGTTTCCGAGCCTCTGTTGTTGCATGCGGCGATGGCTTGGTTTGTTGTGTCTCCTGCGTCCCGTGGCCTCCTAACTCAACGAATCCTTGCCATTTTCACGTATCGACTTTCTCTTACTTGAAGTTGCTCATATTTGTTTCTTCAATACTCAAGTTTATAATATAATGGTCGTATATATATACGAACTCCAACTATTACAATGTAACCCGCTATATAAATCATTCGTTTGAGAATATTTATACAATCGTTTTCCCCCAAAATTTTCTTCATTCACACCATGAGTACATGGATAATTCGGAGCTCAACGTTGATTAAAATTTTGATTTTTCCATTACTTCACAATAAAAATTAGATTCCCTTTGGAATCGATCGACAATGTTTAATCATTCATGATTACATTTTTAACACTTCCCAAAATATGGAATAATACTAAGTTAGGATTGCTACGCTGATCCTAAATCAAAAGGTGAATCGCTTCTTTTCTTCACGGGTGGAATACTTCATCGTTATCATCCCATGCCGGTAGATGAGCTGCGGCGTCTTGATCAAATTGATATTGTACCTCGTCGATTAAATTCCAATCCTCATAATCGTGAGCCTCATGACCTACCACTCCTAGTTCGGGTTCGGCTAGACCTTCATTCAAATTTCCTTCGTTGTTTCCCGGTGGTGCATCATTTATGGCTAGTAAGGCTTCGTCGTTCTCCTCCCATTCGTTTAAGTTTTCTATCCCATCTCACATCACGGGGTCGTCGTCGAGTCCTAGTTGTCCTTGATCATCTTCTTCACCGTTCTCTTCTTCCGGGTCTTCTTCTTCTTTGGGGTCTTCTTCCGGGTCCTCCTCGTCTTCGTTGGCGGCTTCCATCGCTTCGTCTTGAGCCGGTGGTTGGTGTGGTTGCTCCACTTGATCCATCTCTTGGATGTTGACCTTGTAGACTCTTGGGACTCCTCTTCCTCGGACTCCATCCATGACGTATTCGACTACGTTTTCTTCATAACCGGGACGCATTCTAGGTCCCGGGCCATAGGGTCCAATTGGTGGTTCACCCACCTCGTCGTCTTGGGTCCAAAGTCGTTCCATGAATCCGTCGGCATCGGCGAACACAAGGTTTTGCTCCACAAGTGCTCGTAGGAAGTCGTTTGCTTGCTCCCAAGCCCATGGTCGCCAATTAACGGGTAAGATTTCCATGAGCCTTACGATTGCTTGGGCATCCTTGATCCCGTATTCCTCCACGGAAACCCAATCGTTGCAAAATTGGTTGACTAGTGAGTGAACGTTCGGTTCGTTGGTATAGTTCCTGTTGAAGTAGAGATCGAGCATTGCCCTCCGGCGTGTTTCTTCGCGAACTTGTCGTCCTAACACGTTTCTAAACATGGCTGCGAGAACGAGATCAGTTGGGTTAGTCGTGCGAAATAATAACAATTAATTAATACAATAAAAAGTATTAAGGTGTGATGTTTCACATCGATTGTGATGAATTCCATCACGATTAAGTATATATATTAAGGTTATCCGAACGATGCAAACGCGAAATTCTTTCGCATTACATAATATATAATAGCCTAAAAAAAAAATCTAAAAACAGAAAATCCAACAATGCATGACAATAATTCTATTTATTCTCAAAATTAATGTAACCACAAAGTTTCAACTAACATATAATCATGCAATTAACAATCCACCAAGTGTATATCATATCATTCAAGGAATTCACATGTTTCATATCTAATCATGCTTTCCAAATTCATGCTTCATAATTCACAATCAATATAATATTTCAACTCATCAACCCTTATAAACTCATGCTATCATAAAATCTTTTGATTTACAAAATATGCTCCCAAGTGGTACTTTAAATCATAAATCATGCTCCTTCAAAACAATCTCAAATTTCTCTTCAACCGTTATGCACAAACGTTTCTTAAAAAGTTTTAAGCCCGTAAAAGCGTACCTCAATGCTTGATGACGGTGTGGCGCGTTATGGAGAGGGATCGAGCTTTAACAACGGTCACAATTTCCGAACCAACAAAGAACACAAAATGGTTCCAAATTCTCATATAATCCAAATAATGCAATCGATGGCATGTTTTCAAGAATGTAGAAAGAACATAGATTTCGAGATCTTGCATAAGAAAGGATTAGGCTCAAAATTTTCTATCTCTTTAAATCAAAGCAAGGATTCAAAGGAATTAAAGATAAGGGATAGATTCAAAGCAACTAAGTCAAGAGATATATAAGCATAGAGAAATCATGGAAGTTTCATAAGGAATCCGAAGAAAGTTATGTCAAAAGCTAGATGAACATAGATAATACATGGAATTTCTATAAGGATTCCAAACAATTATTTCAAGAAGATGAGCATAAGGAACTTAGGGAATTTTCACAAGGAATTCAAACAATTATTTCAAGAAAGCAAGCATGAAGAAGTGATGAGAATTTCAAAAGGAGTTCAAACAAGTGTTTCAAGAAGGCATGCATGCTCATACTAAACAAATATTCCAATCAAGATTAGAAATGAATGAATCATGGAATTCAAATAAGCATGCATTAAATGGAAACCTCGAATCTAAGAGGTCAAGGTATCGAGCCAAATAAAATCCTATGCTCTGGTACCACCTTCTGTCGCGCCCCCAAACCGGGCCTATGCGACAGTCCCACGTGCGACACAATGCACGCTAAGGAAAGTTGTGGTTTTAAGAAGAAATATTTAATCATGTGGAAGCAAGTAAAGATTCGATCGAAAATGAAATACGAGAATGAGGTTTAAATAAATTATTCGCAGCGGAGATTAGAATCAATTAAATGGTTACAAGCATGATGAGGCAATAAGTTAACATATGCTTGAAAGGGAAAGAGATAAATAGTTCACAGCGGAAAATGGAGTCAAATAATTTATACAAGCATGATGGAACTATATTTTAAGTCGTGCTTGAAAGAATGCAGAAGGGCATATTTCAATTTAGAATGCAAGTACAAATGAGACTATGTATGAAGACATAGCTCGTCGCTTCGATACCATAACCAACGAATTAAATCATGCTAGGAGAAACAAGAACAATTAGCATGCTTTTGGCAAGAATGAACCATAGGAATAATAAGAGGTTTCATGAACTAGCATTGAATCAATCAAACCTTCAAGAATTCGAATCATATCAAGATTTAAAGGGAATGCGAATCAATCGTCCAAGTATTTGAAGGCTTAATACAAAATGAGATTGAGAAAGTTTAGATCGTAAATCCAAGTAATCATAGGGGCGCAATACATGCCATTCAAAAGATATGATCAAAAGCAAAATGGATTCGAAATGTAGTACAAACCGAACAATTAATACAATTAAGAATCATTCCGGTTTCCTCCTTCGATCCCCTCCTCATAACGTCACCTTCACCTTCATCACTCGGTACCTACATGCAGGGAAAACGCACATAGGGGCTAAGTACACGAATGTACCCAATGGTCACGGTGTCCCGAAAACAAATAAATATATACATCATGAAAACACCGCACACTCATGCATAATACAAGTTTTTATTGAAAGCCTCATGTATATGCATAAAACATTTTCCTCACTTGGGAGCTCCCACTCAATTTAGGCACCACATAATCATTTTCCCAACATATCAACATTTCATATTTAACATGATCCACATAATCACAAGGGATAAGATAGGAGTGGCCACACGCTATCTACCCGGTAAGGTTTAGTCACCCTTACCCAACCGGTAGTCTTATTACTATCCGGGCTAATGCATTAGGCTTACAATACCACGGGGGTAGCCACTTCCCCGATCCAACACATCTCCAAGTATATCATTCATCCACCAATTCATATCATCACAATAATCATACGGTGCCAAAACAATTTTGCGGTGTAACATGCCTTTAAAACAAAGAATCATTTTGGGAAAAGCATTTGGCAAAAACCATTTGGTAGGATAAAGTAGTTCCCACCTCAAATGATTCGATGGATCCAATTACTTAGTACCGCTAGTTGATGCTTCCTTCTTGGAGATTAAAGTACCTAATTAAAGTTCGAATAAATTACTACAATGTTTATGACTTAAAATAATTATCTAAGCTCTTAATTCAATTATTTACCCAATTACAAATTATGCAATTCGAAAAGTATAAAGAACAAGATTTCAAGACTTCTAAGTTTTATCTTATTAATCAAGATTCATTAACTTAGTCAAATTATTAAGTTAGTTAACAAGTTCATACCAAAATGCTATATTAGTAATTAATTAAGGATAATGAATTTAGTGATCTAGTTAACAACTTATTATTAATCTAAAGCAATTATTTTTAATTAATTAAGTGAACCAATTATGCATTTAGACCTTAGAATATTTTAGTGAAATCTGAAAATTAATCAAATTATTCTAAGTCCAAAAATATGAGTTATTACCTAGTTAACTAGTCCATTTTCAAGATAACAACAAAAATGATCTAAATATCTAATGAGGCTGATTTTAACTTTATAAAAACAAGATTTTAATGTGCACGTGCTCGAAGTAATGGTTCGTTAAAATGAATTTTCATTTAAAAACGGTGAAGCCTAACATAAGCAATTTCCTAATTAAGTTTCAGCATTTTCAGATTTCAGCTAACAACTTCCCGAATTTTTTATAATTAATATACTTAGTGAAATATTCTGATTTTTATATATATTACTAATTAACATGTCTAGAGTTTATATTATAAAAATTAGATTTTTCCAAAGTCCAGAAATATGTTTTTAAGGCCGTGAAATTTAAACAGCCAGAATCTGCCACACATTATTAAAATGCTTCAAACTCGAGTTTTACAACTCCGATTCGTGAAATTCCAAATTTCACAGATTTATAACTCGTTCTAGTTTATACAGTTCTAAAATCAACTCAATCCAACCATCAAAGAATCATCCGAACTCATTTTAATCTCTGTCCAAAACAGGGCATGCTCTCAAATTTCATCAACACATGATTTCTCAACATACATGCCATTATCTCATCTCCAAGCTTCATATATATCATATTCAGATCCATCTAAGTTTGAATATCAACTTTAAACATTAAAGGTCATGATTCTCAAGCTTGATCTAACATGCAATCATATATATGTGTTCTATGCTCATCAATATGCAACATATATCAAGCTTAGGCCTAGGCATGCTCATCTAATCCATTTCCCTTAAAATTTTATTTGTGACCTCTTGATCCTACATGCAATCACATAATCATAACAAGGAGGTCATAGGGAGTGTAGAAATCATCTACTTGAAGGGAGAAATTTTCAGCACAAGGAGTTCCAACTTTCGAGTGGTTCTTGACGTTCCCTAGCTTAGATCTTTGCGTATCCGTGCTCCTCTCTTCGTGGGGACCTCGTTTCTCCTACTTGAAGTTTGATTCCACTTCGTGCTTGAGATCAATGTGCTCCGACCATAGGGCTTCTTACGTCATTGCGTAGAGGAGGTGAAGGGGATAAGCTTTATGTAAAAATGGAGGCTCAATAGGTGGGGGAGGGGTGGGATATGGAAGCTCCAAGGGGCTGTTTTTGGAGGTGGTTTAATGGAGTTTAGAGAGAGACATAATGCAGGGAAATATTGGAGAAGATGGAGTGAAATGGTGATGTGATTTTTGGAAAATCAACTAAAATGAATTTGGTTAGTAAAATGGGGGAGGGGATCCATTTTGGTGAGGGAGATATGAGAGGGTGGAGTGTGATATTAGTCTTGCGTGCCTTGATTGATAGTGTGTAATGATCACAACCATACTTTCCATGTTTGCCCTCTAATGATTTGAATTTCATTTTGTAACTAATTGCCCTTGTAGGTAATTAGCCAAAGTAGGGGCTAGAGCAATCATATCACTACATATATGATGGAATAAATATATCTCATGATCTCTAATTAAATTATATCACTATGGTCTTGCGTCTGATGATTAAATAAATGATATGGCAATTTTTCTTTCTTCAAACTCTTGCCTTGGCATTTCGAATCGTCTCAATCGGACGTCGTATGAATATTTGGGCATAAAATAATAATATGGGTCTTCCCATATTTAATTAAATTCCCATCTTTAAAATAGGAAAAATATGGCTAATAAAATCAATAAGTAGAGAATTAATTATTCCAACAACTCGATCATATGTCCATTGGCTCGCGATTAAAATCGATCATCATCTCGTATATATATATATATATATATATATATATATGTGTGTGTGTGTGTGTGTCGAAATTGTTGGGCATCCCATTTAATGGAATTAAACTCCGGAATTCGCCTTGGATGTGATATCGATATAATATAAATATTTTCCGGACTAAAATTCTCATCTCGATATTTACCTCGATAATTATGAATTAAATAAGGAAATATACATGGACTTGTTAAATTAATTAGTTGGGCTATTTTATTTATTCCCACGTGGGCTCCTATTTAATTTGGCCCAACACATTAAATAAATAAAGTCCTCTTAGCCCAATTCTCCAATTAAATAAAAAAAAGGTTGGGCTTAAATAATTAACTCGGCCCAATCGCGTCGCTACGGCAATAATAAATATTACCGAGTCAAATAAATTATTCCGATCGTCAACCGTAATTTATTTATCGAATTTCACTATTTATCCTCGCGGCTATAATTTGGATATCGTAGAGAAGTCGCTTGATAATATTAATTATATAACGGTGGTAGCGACATTTGCTTCGTATCTTATTAAATAAAAAGGTTGGAAAATACGGGGCGTTACATCCTACCCACCTTACAAAAATTTTTGTCCTCGAAAATTAAAAGCCTACGGAAATAGCTCGGGGTATTTCTCTTTCATCTTCTCTTCGAGTTCCCACGTAGCTTCTTCAACATCGTGATGTTTCCATAGTACTTTCACTATCGGTATACTCTTCGTGCGGAGCTCTTGAGTTTTTCTATCGAGGATTGCTACTGGCATCTCACGGTAATGGAGGTCCGGTTGTACATTCACCTCACGATGATGGATAACATGTCTAGGGTCGTAGACATATTTGCGGAGTTGAGATACGTAAAACACGTTGTGAATGTCGCCCATATCTGGCGGCAGTGCCAATCGGTAAGCTACCGGGCCCACTTCTTCATGGATCTCGAACGGACCTACATATCTTGGCTTCAATTTCCCGTGCATCCCAAAATGAGTCACTCCTTTCGAGGGGGATATCTTCAAGAAGACCTTATCCCCTATTTCGAATTTCAATTCACTGCGGCGGGTGTCGGCATACTACTTTTGTCGGTCTTGTGCTTCCTTGATCCTTTGTTTGATCTGACGGACCGATTTAATCATATCTTCTACTGCTTGAGGGCCAAGTGCCTTCCTCTCGCCTACCTCGTCCCAATAGAGAGGTGACTTGCACTTTCTGCCGTATAGTGCTTCGAATGGTGCCATCTTGATGGTTGACTGATAACTGTTGTTATAAGCAAACTCAATTAATGGTAGAACTCGCTCCCAATTCGCTCCTTGATCGAGCACGACTGCTCTCAACATATCCTCTAGGACTTGAATCATCCTCTCGGATTGTCCATCTGATTGAGGATGATAAGCAGTGCTGAAATTTAGTTGAGTCCCTAGTTCTCTTTGCAAGCTCATCCAAATCCTGGAAGTGAATTTGGCATCTCTATCGGAAGTGATGGAGTTTGGTAACCCATGCAGTCGGATTACTTCTCGCACGTAGATCTGTGCTAGCTTTTTGGCTCCAAAAGTTATCTGAATTGGTAAGAAGTGAGCGCTCTTGGTCAGTCGATCGACAATTACCCATATGCTCGTATTCTTTTTCTGTGTCGCTGGCAGACCGGTTACGAAATCCATAGCTATGTGCTCCCACTTCCACTCAGGTATTTCTAATGGTTGCAATTTACCGTACGGGCGTTGATGTAGTATTTTGACTTGTTGGCAAATCAGACAACTCTCCACGTACTCGGATATATCTTTCTTCATACCTTCCCACCAAAATGATTGCTTCAAATCTTGATACATTTTGGTTCCTCCGAGGTGAGCGGTATACGGAGTGTCATGCGCCTCCTTCATAATCTCTTCTCTTAGACCCTCTTCTTCTGGTATGCAAATTCTTCCTTTGAACAGTAAGGCATTATCTGGTGCCTCGGTGAAGTCTCCCTCTTGGCCTTGTCGAACTTTTACTCGGATCTTTTCTAATGATTTGCTCTGCCTTTGTAGGTCAATGATCCGTTGTCTCAGTTCGGGGATTACTACCATGGCGGCTAGACTTCCACCTTCTTCCTTTGAACTCGGTATAATGACTTCAAGTCTGAGTTTTTCGAATTCTCGGATCAAGTCCTCAGATGCAGTCAAATAAGCTGCGCTCGCATGGCCTTTTCGGCTTAGGGCATCGGCAACTTTGTTAGCTTTTCCGGGATGGTAGTTGATTGTTACGTCATAATCCTTGACTAACTCTAACCATCGTCGTTGCCTCATGTTTAGCTCCTTCTGCTCAAAGAAGTATTTCAAGCTCTTATGATCTGTGAATATTGCACATTTAACACCATATAAATGGTGTCTCCATATCTTAAGTGCGTGTACCACGGCGGCTAGTTCTAGATCGTGCATTGGATAATTAAGCTCGTGTGGTCTTAATTGTCGGGAAGCATATGCTATCACCTTCCCACCTTGCATTAGCACACATCCCAATCCATTCTTTGACGCATCGGTGTAGACCTCGAAGTCTTTTCCATCTTCCGGTACAGCTAGTACGGGTGCAGTGGTCAGTAGCTCCTTCAACTTTTGGAAACTCTTCTCACAAGCGTCTGACCACTCATACTTCGCACCTTTCCTCAGTAGCTGGGTCATTGGCCTTGCTATCTTTGAGAATCCTTCTATGAAACGTCGGTAGTAGCCCGCCAAGCCTAGAAAGCTCCTGATTTCATTCGGATTCTTAGGTGATTTCCATTCTTGTATTGCTTGGATCTTGTTAGGATCGATCTTTATCCCTTCGGCAGATATGACGTGCCCTAAGAACATAACTTCCTTGAGCCAAAATGCACACTTGCTAAACTTCGCGTACAATCTCTCGGCTCTTAGTGTCTCTAGGACGATCCGAAGATGTTCTTGATGCTCTTCCTTCCCCTTAGAGTAGATCAAGATGTCATCAATAAACACTACGACAAATTTGTCGAGGTATTGGTGGAAAACTCAATTCATCAAGTCCATAAATACCGCAGGGGCATTTGTCAACCCGAACGGCATCAGTGTGAACTCATAGTATCCATATCTTGTACGGAAAGGGGTTTTCGGAACATCTTCTGTTCGAACCTTTAACTGATGATAACCGGATTTGAGATCAATTTTCGAGAAGACTTCGGCTCCCTTGAGTTGATCGAATAGGTCATCTATCCTGGGTAGAGGATACTTGTTTTTCAGTGTCAGTTTGTTCAACTTTCTATAGTCAATGCACATTCGTAGTGATCCGTCTTTCTTCTTGACAAATAGCACCGGGGCTCCCCAGGGTGAAACACTGGGTCTTATAAATCCGAGATCCAAGAGTTCTTGCAGTTGAGCCTTCAACTCTTGTAGTTCTTTCGGTGCCATTCTATATGGTGCTTTCGACACTGGTGCTGCTCCGGGTTCTAATTCGATCGTGAACTCTAACTGACGGTTCGGTGGTAATCCAGGTAGTTCTTAGGGAAATACATCCTCGAATTCTCGAACTATGGGGACATCTTGTATCTCTTCCTTCTTGCTTTTGTCTCCATCGAGCCAAACAAGGTAAGCTTGGCTTCCTCCCTTATTCAGTTCTCTCATTGCACATAGTGCAGACACGACGGGTACTCTTCGCCTCTTGCTAAAACCATAGAAGTCGATGATCTTCCTGGTGGAGTCTGTGAACGAAACCTTCCTTTCCTTGCAATCGATTATCGCCTTGTTTTTGGTTAGCCAATCCATACCCATAATAATATTAATGTCGGCCATGTCCATAACATTGAGATTTTCGATTGAGATATGGTCATTTCCTAGTTCAACTGCTACATTTGGGCAACATTGGTCTATGGGTACTGTTTCTCCTGTAGGTGTCACTACGTCTAAGGCTTTCTCTTTCCTTACAGTTTTCAGTTCAAGTAGATCTACACATGCTTTTGAGATGAAAGAATGCGAGGCTCCGGTATCAAATAATATAATGATAGGCATACTTGAAATCTGGCAGATACCTGTGAGGTTCTCGGCATCCTTTTCTGCATCGCCTCCCTGAGTCAGACAAAAGGCTCTCCCTTGACGGTTGGCCTGTGGTGGTAGTTGTGGCGCTTGGTTCCTATTCTGATTCTGTGGAGGTGCATTTCTTCTGGGTGGATG
>JAPKLW010007933.1:0-14143 GCA_026898455.1 Plectranthus barbatus | reverse complement strand
ATTGAAATTAATTTTGATGTATTATTATTATTATAAATTAATTTTTTTATTGAATTTCATAATTTAGTTTTTTGTTATGTCAAATTCCAATTATACCTGGGATTCGTCATACATGTGATTAGGGGTGTAATAGAACCGAGTCGAGTCGGGTAGTGTCATACTCAAGTTGGACTCGTTTAATTTTGAGTCGAGCTTTAAGTTTTTTATCGAATACTTTGATGTTCACGAATTTAACGAGCCTAAACGAACTTTCTAAATTAGAATATATTTAAAAAATTTATTATTATTTTGAAGAAAAAAGTTATTTATTCCAATGATAATATCATATTTATGCTCAAATTTTAATTTTTTTTTCATTATTAGAAAGATTTATTATTATTGTTACTCTTAAATCATGAAAATATTATATTTATAAAAGTAATTATTTTATATCTTTTACTAATTTTAGCTAACGAGTCTGCTCACGAATCGAATACTATGATGCTCGAGTTTGGTTCATTTAATAAACGAACTCGAACATACTTTTATCGAATCGATATCCGAATAGCTCACGAACAGTTTTGTTCATTTACACCCCTACATGTGATAGATAAAGAAAATATTAATAATGGACAGGAAAGGCGTTCGATTTTCTGCGATAGGTGATCGATCACGGCTGCCGGAATCTCTACGGGCTGCGATATCAGCAGCTGAGGAGATGAGCCGGGACAACAAAGGTACGCATTTTGTGTCGGCGTTGAACTACGGCGGGCGAAACGACGTCGTGGAGGCGGCCAAAAAGATCGCCGCCAAAGTGAAGGGCGGGATTCTCCGACCGGACGAGATCGACGAAACAGTTGTTGAGCAGCATTTGATGACGAACATCACCCAGTTTCCCAACCCCGATTTACTGATCAGGACGAGCGGCGAACTCAGGCTCAGCAATTTCCTTTTATGGCAGTCGGCCTTCACTAAACTCTACTTTTCAGACAAACTGTTTCCTGACTTTCGAGAGCCTGATTTTATCCAGGCTCTTCTTTCTTACCAGCGCACCATCGCCGCCGCCGCCGCCACTTAGATATCTTTCAATTCACACTTGTTGTTTCATCTTTTTATTTCAACTAGAATTACACCCGTGCGTTGCACGGTCAATTTATTTATTTTTAAAATTTCAAATTACTTATATTCATAAATTCATATTTTATTTTGATTTATTCAACTACTTATATTTAATTTTATCTTTTTAGTTTATAGCTTTTTAAGAATAATATAATATTCTATTCTAACATATTAAGACAAATAATATGATTTTATTGAATAAGTAAAATATTATTTGTTTTAAATAGAAGTATATAGTTGAATGATAGTATATTAGTTTTAATAATGAAAATACTTATCAATAATGAGTGTAAAAAAATACGAAACCACATAATTGGGATAAAGTGAAAAATATACTTATTATTAGGATTTTTATCTTTTAATAATCTCGATTGCTAAGATTTTCTAAAAAATAAATTTTTTAAATGAATCTAAAATTTTTATATTATATATATTTGAAGGTTCTTCATTATATTAATCCACATTTATAAGCATAAATTTAGAAATTATCATAATTTTAAGAAGAGATATCATTTATAATATTATTAATAAAAAAATTAAAATTAACAAATGATTATATTTAATGAATATATCATAATAGATAAATTGTAGACAATTAAGAATTGTACGAATTAAGGCCAAAATATATTTTTTTGAAAAAGTAGAAACTTGGGTAGTTTTTAAGTTCCTATACATCTCAAATCATGTTGCAAATATAATTTTTTATTATAATAATCTTTATGTTTGATATTAGAAAGTCATGAGTTATTATATTATAGAGAATTTTATGCATGTTGAGCTCATATCTTTGCTAATAATATATGGTGAAATTGGATAATTCTTTTTTACCGAATAAAACTAATGAATAATAATATATAATATAATTAGATTGAGTGAGTTATCAATCAGGAGTGTCGCAGTTAGCGTTTTAATTATAATCAATTGATTATATATTTAAATAATATTCGGAAAATTCCTCTTCATTTGTCTAACTTTGCTTCATCAATATATTAATATCTATATATTTGTAGATTTAGATAAATATAATTAAAATTTTACTTTCTTTCCCTCGTGAAATTCATTTATAAAATGTGAAAATGCATTTCTCACTAAATAATAGACTAAATATTTTCATGTGAAATATATTAGTTTATATTCTTATATATTTACATATATTTTTGCATAATTAAATTTCATTATTTAAATAATTTTTTTTATAATGTATGTGTTTGAGGATTAGAAAAATATAAAATCACTCAAAACGCGAAACGAAAGTAGTTAATATATTACTATTGTTCAATAGGTCATGATTTCGAGTTACATTAGGTCATTTGAATGAACTTTAATTCATACATTATATATATATATATATATATAGGGATGAGATCAAATGATAATAAATAAATACATTAAAAATAAGAATGAATCTCATCCATTAGATCTAATTAAATCAATGGTTGATATCTAATCAAGCAACAATTAAAACGCAATCAAGCAACAAATGATCAAGCAATAACTGAAATACAATCAAGCAACAACTAAAACACAACCAAGCAATATTGTATAGGTACTCAAGCGGCTTTATCATTTTATCATGGGGGGAATGTTTATCACTGGATCCAATCCCTATATATATATATATATATATATATAAAGTTTAATACCCGTGAATTTTATTCTCAATTTATGTATTACAATTTAGGCTGTTAAAAATTAAAGTTACTATCTAACTCAAAACTCTTTGCACCAAAAATCAAGTCTAGTATATTCATAAATATAAGTATGAGACTATATACTCTATAATTCAACCTTCCGAAAAAATGATCCAACATAATAGAATTATGATCAAGTTTTCACCTAATTTATATTATCGTTTGAAATTCTAACCTAAAATAAAAATAACTTTTAAAGAAAGATATCTGTAATTTTGAAAAAAAAATTTGGCACAAATAATATCCTCTAACTTATTATCTATTGTATACCTATTATTTATTTAGATCAATAAGATATTATCTTAATAATAGATAAAAAAAATAGGTTATAGGTTGTAGTATTTTATGAATGAGATCAATTTGATAATAAGTTAAATATTGTTATATCTCTATATTTATCACTTATTAAACTTGTCACATAATTAAGTGGTTTAAGGATATATATATATAAAATATAGATGGATTAGATAAAATTTAAAAAGAAAAAAAAAGAAAAAAATTAATAAAATAATAATGTGATGTGATGTTTTTAGGCGGGAAAATGACATTTTCGTAATTTCTTGAAACATCTTGCTTTTATATATATATAATAGATGTATTAACAATAAATTCATCATTTTCTAAATTAGCCCCAAAATTCTAACTATTTCACTTTCTAGCTCTACTTGCTCAAACATTCTAAATTAGGCACAAACTCTAGCTTACATCAAATTAAAGCCCAAAGCGTTTATTTTGGTCCAAACTTTGACTAACTTACCCATTTTTCTTTAAGCAAAGGGTGATGGATATGGATATCAAAATTACTCCCTCCGTCCCGGCTGAATTGTTCCGAGTTGACCGGACACAATAACTAAGGAGTGTGAGTCTAAAGTAAGTTGAGTGAAATTAATATTTTATTATTGAGTGTGAAAAAATTGTCTTTTTAAGTAATGAGATAATTGAGGTGGGACAGACGAAAAAGGAAAGTGGGACAATTGAGGTGGGATGGAGGGAGTATTTTTTAGAGGCCTTTACATTAAATATTTGGATTTTATCGATTTAAGACCCAAAAATTGTTTAATTATTGATCCAAGACCCAAAAGATTAATTATCAATTCAGGACCTGAATAATCACAAAAATTCTTAATTGAGGACCTGAAAGATCATACAATTCTCAATCTACAATTGAGAATATTTTTTATCTTTCGGGTCCTGAATTAATAATTTAACTATCTTTTGGGTCCTGAATCGACAATTCTCCTAAATATTTATATTTGATATTATCAATTTAGGGTCCTAAATATTTTCTAATTATAAATTCAGGACCTTAAAGATAAATTCTCCATTCATAATTTAAAAGATCTAAAAAATCATATTTTAGGACCTTAAAAGTTTATAAAATTCTCAATTTATTTAGAATGCATTATTAATTTGAAACTTGCAAATTAATCCACAATTTTATTACTCATAAATAAAACACTTTCGATCACTTAGTCCCACCAATATACCTCATTTTGAATATCGTTTTCCATTTTTGTATTTATGTAGTTGCATTGAGATTGGGTGGTACCACCTAAGAAATCTATACATATTTTTGTAATATATATAGTGTCAAGAAAAACAGAATGATGTAGAAAAAGGGGCATTGATGTGTAAAATAATTGCAGCAAAAAGTAATTAATATATGCATGCCTACCTTTGCCTTTCACATAAAGCAATCCCATTATCAATATCGATCAACCCATAAAATATACTTTGCCCCCCTTTTAAATCCCACCTTACATGCACCCTCACCTTTTCTCCCTCCAACTCCAAGCTTAGCATCAATCAACCTTCGCCTTCTTCGTTAAGAAACATCCATCAATATCATTCACCCCACTAATTAAAACCACATCTACAATTCCCACAGCTAGCTCAAACACCAAATTAACCACATATATATCTATCTGTATTCATCAACGCAAGATTATGAGTGCTGATTGGGGGCCGGTGGTGGTGGCGGTAGTGATGTTCATCCTCCTGTCGCCGGGCCTTCTCTTCCAGCTTCCGGCGAGGACGAGAGTCATCGAGTTCGGCAACATGTACACCAGTGGCATCTCCATCTTGATTCATGCCATCATGTTTTTTTGTATCTACACTATCTTGATTGTCGCCATTGGAGTTCACATTTATGCTGCCTGATTTCTTTCTCTCCTCTTCTCTTCTCTTTTCTTTTCTTTTTCCTTTTTTTGTTGGTCTGCTCTTGTTAATTAAGACCAAGAAATATTGTTCACTCATCATAATTCATACCATGAAGGTTTTTTTTTTTCCTCCTTTTCTTAATTTTTGTTTAACTAGCTTTATTATGTTGTACAATTAAATAATTAGAGTTAGGGTCAAGATTCTTTAGCCCGAAAGAATTTCAGACCAATCGATTTGACCCTGACTGATTATCCCACAACCCGATGAATTGGCATGATTGACATTTCTACAAATGATCTAAGAGCACTCCTTGTTTTCATTGTAATGAACCACAAATTCTGCGCAATAAATTTTGGTGATGACAGATGGCTATGAGGCTTAGCAACAAAGTTGTGTGTACATCATATCATTATCCAATCTACTTTAAGTTCTTGCAAAAAAAAATCACTTTTTATCATTCTCTCCGTTAATTTGCAGAAGATTTCCGAAAAAGAATAATGAAGATTCTGAATAAAATGAAGAAAAGTTGTTGGCACGGTAAATATTGCAAGTAATGTCTATGAAGATTCTAATTACATTTGGAGAAAATGAGTTTTTACGATGGAAAGCTGATGCATAAATAAAATGTACTCCCTCCGTCCCATTAGATTAGTCCATTTTGGTTTCGGCACAGAAACCAATATTTGTGAGTGTAGTGGAATTAATATTTTATTGATGTGAGGAAATTTTTTTCCATTTTAGGAAAGTGGACTAATCTGGTGGGACGGACGAAAATAGAAATATGGACTAATCTGGCGGGACGGAGGGAGTAATATGCATTGATAGGGTTTTCTGCAAAGAATATCGAGTTAATAATTAAGTATTTAAAAAGTACAAAAGATACATACAAATCAAAAAAAAATATGAAAAACAAGAAAACCTTAGATATAAATATACAAATATGTTGAATCTAAATCATATCTTATCGTGCATTTTATTTCATCTTTTTTAACTAGTAGTTAAAGGCCCTATGAGAATGAAGAAAGTCATATTAAATAATAATTTAATTTTCTTTTTAAATGAGGGGTTATACTTATGAATTAAAAAGTGGCGATGTTCAGAATTATTTAAATTTTATTTCATAAGGTTATATATTAAAAGTTGAGGTTATAAGGATAAAATTGAAACATTATAATATAATTTTTGAAAGGGTTATGAAGAGAAAAATGGTGGATGCATTTAAACTCACTGATAAATAAAAGAGTCTTGTAAAAGTATACATAAAAAGATAATATTAATACAATTTAGAAAATTAGTAAAATAAAATAAATTGGTGAATATATAATATTTAAAAGAAAATATATTATAAAATTATGATCAATTATTAATATGTATTAAAAATAAATCTCCATGTGAGAAAAAAGAATGAATCATGTCCATCAGATCTAAAAAAATTAATGGTTGATATTGAATCAAGCAACAACTAAAATGCAATCAAGTAGCAAAATAATCAAGCAACAACTAAAACACAATCAAGCAACATTGTAATCAAGCAACAACCTGAATACAATCAAGCAATGTCGTGAATGCAATCAAGCATCTTTCTCACTTTTTCACGTTAAGACTTTTCTCACTAGATCCGCTCCCTATAATATAATATATAAATAGATAGATATTGATATTGATTTTGGCCGCAACTGTTAGTCTGTTACTATTACACTATTGTTTTTTTTTTAATAGTATATAGTTACATAATAAATCGAAATTCTAATACTATTATGCGTCAATTACGACAGAGATATCTGATTCTTATGGGAAGAATAATTGCAGCTAGCCGTTAATTAATCCAATAATTGAAATCAATAAATAATTAATAAAAACCAATGATCCAGCATCGATCTCCACAAACAAACGATGCAAAAATCAATTATTAGAAGCACAAGCCACAGCCAAAGTCCAGGATTTTGAAATTTATGGTTTTTTTTTCTAAGAAAAAAAAATAACATGAAAGAAGCAAATTAAGGTAGGTCTACTCCTCGTCGTCGCCGGTGTAGATGTGAACATGGACGGCGAGGATCAAGACGGCGTAGAAAGCGAAGAAGATGAGGGTGTGAAGCGCGATGGCCTTGCCGTTGGTCTTCAAGCTCCCGAACTCCACCGGACTCTTGTTTCCGGGCATCTGGAATATCAGCCCCGGCTGCAGAATTATGAAAAGTACAACTCCCACAAGCACTGGCCCCCAGTCCGCCATTTCTGTGTTGTACCTCGGTGCTGAATTAATACAAGAATTGGATGAGAGATGCAGGGATGGATATAGAAACAGGATTTGTAGATGAAAAAAAAAAGTTTTTTTTTCAAGTCTTCAAAAGAAGAAAGTGAATGATTCTTTTAAGATGGAGTTCAGATTCTGGAATCATGAATTGTTTTTTTTAATTTTTTTTTCTTTTTTAGCAGATAGGGAGGAAATCCGGCGAGAAAGATGTCCCGTGACAGAGTTGTTTGATTATGTTTATGATGTTCCATAATTGTATTCTGGTTGTTGTTTGATTACAACATTGTTTTGTTGAGTTTAATGTTTGTTTGATTACTATGTTGTTTGAATAATTGGTTATCATTCATTTTTTTTTTCTCACAACGATATTTTTTCACACATAATCCCATCTCTAACCGTATACTCCCTCTGTTCCGATTATATGGTCATGTTTGATCTTGTACGTTTCTCTTTAAAAAAAAAAAAGCACTACTTAACCTAATTTTTTTCATTATATTGCATTTAATATTTTCATTTTCCAAAATTATCCAATGATGCATTTGTAAATTACTTGAAAGAAATAATACCATATATATATATATGAGATCATGTCAAAAAATCCTCCTGTAAGAAAAAACAATGAATCATGTCCATCAGATCGAAAAAAATCAATGGCTGATATGCAAACAAACAATGACTAAATCACAATCTAGCAACAACTTAAACACAATAAAGCAATATTACAATCAAGCAACAACTTGAACACATGAATCAAGCAACGTCATAAATACAATCAATCATTTTTCTCACTTTCTCACTTTAAAATTTTTCTCACTAGAACCGATGGAGTATACGTTGCACTTAGTACATGACACATATTTGAAAAAGAAAAAAAACTGAAATATATTTATTAAACAAACACTGAGTTCAGTAAAAAAAAAAAAAAAAAACTTATCATTACAGAATGTATATTAAAAAAGAAAAGTAGGTAATTGTAGTTTTTAGGGTGGGGTGATGGATGATATTCATCCATTATTGGGTAAAATATATGGGCGTGGTGGTTGACTAGTAGGGATGCTGGGATTTGGGGCCGGCGTAGACTTGAAAATGATGGCCCATGTTTAAAACGCCGAAACAGATGAAGAAGATGGTGCCGTGCAGGAGCATCGCCCACCCGCTGGTTTTCATGGTGCTGTACTCCACGAACTTTTTTTTTCTCTGTACCAATGGTGTGTTAGAATTAGGAGTGGAAATAGGTCGGACCAGACTGAGTTTTGACTCGGTAGGCCTAAATTTGTTATAGTTGGAAGAGACCCGAGTCTGACCTGTTACTTACCATAGGCTTTTTTTTCGAGCCTAAGTCTGACCTTTTTAAATTAAATAGACTTGATTTTTAGCTTATTAAAAGCCTATTTGAGGCTATTTTATATTTATAATTATTTTTTATTTCTTAAATTATAAATATATCATGTAATTTCAACATCAAATATGTTTAGTATTTTATATTATTCTGTTATTTGATAACAAATAAAATATTGAATATTAAGTAATAAATATATTTTATCAATTATATAATATATGCTTATTTAAATAGGTTGGCGTGTTATTAGGCTTTGTGGACCTATTTTGAAGTTCGGGTCTGAGCCTGCTTAACTAAAGAGGTTTTACAAATAGCTTGAGTCTGACCTATTTACAAAATAAGCCCGGCCTGACCTGGTCTGGCTTGTGGTAGGCTAAGCCGTAGGCACTTGTCGGGCAGCCCGCTTATTCCCACCCCTAGTCAGAACGAAAGAACAACTATAGTAGACCTTATACTGAAAAAATTGAATTTTTATAAACATAACTTAATTAATAATTTCTCCTCGTCACAAAAGTTTAAATAGTGCCTCCTTGAAAATAAGGATATGCATAACCATGCATTTAATTGTTTAATTTTAAAATATTTAACTGTAATCAAATATAAATAATTAAGAAGATTAATTAACGATTAAAAAATTAATCTAACAAGAAACATATTATGATCCCATGATAATGAAAAAATAAAAGGGAAGAGTTGAGAACCAGAAAAAAAAAAAAAAAAAAAAAAAAAAAAGTTAAGGAGAAAAAGTAGAAGTGGGTGTTTCTTATCCAATAATATTCCTCTATAGCTAACTTTATATGGGATATATTGATTCTCTCTCTCTCTCCAACAAGGGTTCCACTTCCACCCAAACACCCTTTTGTATATTCTTCTCAATGCTTTACCACCCTCACCACTCTTTATATCTCTCACCAACAAATTAAACAATTCACAACTCATGAACTAAATTTAATAAAATAAAAAATAATTTGGTGGTGAAACCAGATATCATGATCGACTATGCAGCAGTGATGATAGGCACAGCACTGTTTGCATTCCTGTCGCCTGGGCTAGTGTTGCAGCTGCCTGGTAAGAAAAAGGCGGTCGAGTTCGTGAACATGAAAACCAGTGTTCCTGCTATGTTTTTGCACACTGTTATTTACGGTCTGCTTCTCATCTTGTTCCTCGTCATGCTCCAGATTCATATCTATGTCTGATTTTTATTATTATTATCATTATATGATATAATATTCATTTCAATCACAATTCATTTCTAATTGTTTCAAATATCATCGATGTTGCTTTATCTTTATATTTGTCCCTACGTCTTGCTTATGTTGTTGAACATGATCATGTATTTTTTTATTTTTTTTTCATTCAATAAATTAAAGTTTGATATTGGTTTGTTATTTTTTAATTTTGGCTAGCGAAGTTTCTTCATCCCTTTAAAAATGCAAATTATTTGGCTATTTTAAAATTCGCATAATCATAATTAAAATTAGACTATTATTATAGTACTATAATTAATGTTTGTGTATTGGAATTTGGAAGAATCAAAATATGAAATTAATTTCAATATCAGCTTTAGGGTTTATTTTCAATCGAGAAATATATTTATATAGAAAGGCGGTTGTGGGTGGAGAAACTTTGCAAAATGTAAGGTCGGTGACAAAATGAAATTATTTGGGATTTACATCATCATATAATATATTAGATGGTAGTATAGTCTTTATCGTAAATTATTAACATAAGAGTTTCAATAATATTGAATTAGATTTTGTGTACAATTAATTAATGCGTGCACAGTCAGTGCCTCATTGGTGTCTGTCCATTCAACATTTCTTCGAATTATAATTTAAAATTTGTTTTCACAAATAAGTTTTAGAATTCCAAGATCATATATAAATTAAAAATAACGACAAAGAAAACCGCAATTATTTCCCTGATTATATGAGATTCGTCATTAATTTGATGAATTTGCGAAATAGATAATAAGGGATTGCTTTGATTATAAGTTATATATCCGCCATTTCAAACTATAAACCAAAACAATTAGATAGAAATTGAAAAAGGTATGAAATAAAATGACATGGCATCAATGAATGAATATAAATGCAAACGGAGAATCTACTTACATGAATTTCAAACCATATAAGTCACTGAGATTTGTAATTAATCAGAAATAAAGTAGTATAAGTTCAATCTTCTAACATGAATGAATCAAGAAAGAAAGAAAGAAGCTGAAAATGAAGAAGCATGTTTGTAGGTGGGTGTTGATCAGATCAGATCAGCCCATGTACATATGGATACCAATGGCTAACAAGAATATACAAATGAGAGCAAAGTAAATAATGGAATGAACAAGAACCGAAACCCCACTTGTCTGAAAGTTGCCGAACTCCACGAAACGGTTACGCCCCGGCACCTGGATCAGCAGCCCCGGCGACAGCAGCACGAACAGCACCACCGCCACGAACACCGGCCCCCAGTCCGACATCGATCTTCCAATTTAATCTATATATGCAACTAAAAGTATACAGTCGTCTTCCTCCCAAACCATTAATCATGAGCTTTAATATAGATACAAAAGGGCGAATATGAGAGAGAGAGAGAAACTATGGGAAAAAGTGTCTGAGGTTGGTGACCACGTGAAGCTATTTCAGATTCACATCACACTTTATGGTTTGGTTTGGTTTTGTTTTTGTATTGTTTTTTAATGGCATGTGACATTTGGTATGGTTGCTTGGGAATTCGAAATTCTGAAATGCGGATTCCTTTTTTCTAAATTAAATAAAATTATCTTGTATTGTATATATTCAGAAGATGACTTGTTTTCAAGGTAATTTCACACATTCTCAATCCAAATTCTGAAATGCTTCTTGTAGGGGGGCCTTTAAAAAAAAAATTGCATTATATTTAATCATAAGATAACTTGTTTTCGAGGTAATTTCGCATATTCTCACCTTATATTTTACGACTGCGCCTATGACCGTCACAAAATTATGCTCCAAGATAAGCATTCTTGCAAGGCTTAAGCTAGAATAAAGTGTGCATTTCCAAGACCAAAATTGTGACTCATAGTGAGCTAGGTCTCTGTGAATATATTTCCTAGGGCAGGGTTTACAGCTAGGGATACCTAAAGCCTTCTTAGGCCTGACCTATTTCATAAAAAGATTAAGCTTAGACTTGTTCAAAAATCTATATAATTAAATAGGCTCGGACTCATGCTTCGAATTAGGTCATATTTCATAATTCGAATAAATAGACTCTTTTATTAGATGTTCATATCATTTTAATATGTTTGCCATACAAAAATTTTTATTTTGTTATTACGACGGAATTATTTTAATTCTAAAAAATATGAATAGATAATATTTATATAAATTAAATAAAAATAAACAATCACGAATTTAAATTATAAAATTAAATAAGCTATTTATAATTTAAAAGTAAAAGTATATTTAAAATTATTAAATGGGCTTGACTAGGCCACAAGCCCAGTCTATATAACTAAAAAAGTCAGGTCTAGGCCTTTGTAAAAATCTTTGACTATTAATAGGTCAGGCTCATGCCTATTGAATTTTTCGCAAGTCTGGCCCGACCTATTTCCACCCCTATTTACAGCCAAACTCAAAACACAAACTCAAGTTCCCACGCATCTATTTCCACCCCTATTTACAGCCAACCTCAAAACACAAACTCAAGTTCCCACGCATCGACAACTTGATCATTTCTGTACACAAAGATATAATATGACATTCATATGACACACAGATACAAACAAATTCATATTCATTTCGAAGAAATTTGGCACGATACGACTTCTTACGAGGTGCAGCCTACGATTAAAACTTCTGGTACATGCTTTAGAGAGGGACACAGAGTCTCAATAGGGAATTAATCTGAACTGGTAAAGAATACACAAACAAACACCAAGCAGATGAATACAAACCCATACTTCCTGAAAACTAGGCAGCAGTTTCAAATTTGGAACACCGTTCAGAGGCAAATTGGAGCAGTTCAACCAAGCCTCCATTGCCGGCCTCAGGCATAATTCAAGCGGAATATATCATTTAGCACATAGAAGCTTCCTTGGGGAGTTGGCATTAGGTGGAACATCTGTGGATCACAGAGCAGACGGGAGATGATAATTTCAGTTAATGTTTCTATGATATTGATGAGATGAATCAGATGAAAAGAAGTAATGCCATGTTTTCTGCTATAAATTTCAGATTTCATAGTTCCATACTTAATACTACTCACAAAACATTGATGATCGAGTGAAAAAAGGATAGGCTAGTCTCTAGATGCTAACACTATGGCAACACTAAAAAGTATTGGTTTCATAAGCTCAAAAGAAAAATATGTGAGATATATGAAATTTGATTTCTTTGGAGAGAGAAATTCTCAGTACACAATCTGGATTTTAGTCACTCGTTTTTTTATGGAACGGGTTTTAATCTTACATTCTACAATCATTGCAATTATTTTACATAGTCACACGAAGAACAGATATAATAATAAGAATATAATAGCAACAAAATATGCATCGTGGAAGCAGAAAACCTTCTTTATCATAGTATTTATCAACTATGCAAACAAGGTAGAGAAAGGAGACAATAGCCAAGCCTAAATCATTTTCAGTAAAGCAGTTAAGAAATTTATATTTTTTTAGTAAGCTACTGTAAATTTATTTCATAGTTGGTTAATCAGTAATCTCTTAGCTTTTCATCTCTATGACTACTAGTAAAGTGTAAACATTCACAGTTAGTTAAGCAGTTAACTCTTAGTTTTTCATCTCTATGAATACCTGTAAAGTGTAAACACTCATTGATTCAATATAATCATATATTTACAGGATCTCTCTCTCTCTCTCCCCTCAAACAAAGAGAAATATGTTTCATTTTGTGTATGTTTTACATTCATAAATGAGCGATTCAAGAGGATGAGGAGATCTCATCACTTTACATAAATTAACAAGCAATATGATGTAGCATAGCTGGAATTAACCTTCTTAATGTACAAATGAATAGACAGAAACATTAAAATGCAGAATAGGTTCATAGCTATTAATCTGGAGTTGAGTATACCTTCTTTCTATCTATACCATGATAAATTGCTAATTCTCATTTCAAGAACTGCCCATGTTAATATCATTACGCCATCGACAAGTAAAGAACATTTCAGCAACGTATTATGTTACATAAAAACCTATTTTGGCAGATCTCAAAATGCAGCCGCAATATCTAACCCTAAAAAATGCTGTTGTCAGACGAATTCGATTGCTTCAAAATGTTGAAACAAATTATATAATATTCTCCTTGGTGTGAGACATGAATTCCGAAAAAAAATAAGTAGCCTCGCACACTACAATCAACACACTCAACATCCAAACTGTATTCCTTCCCGAAATCAGCATTCATCAGTTAATCAATCGCAAGCCAACAAATAAAAGCCATAAAAATATCCAATCAATCACCAAAAAATTAATTCCTAAAAACATTGCCAACGATCACTGAACCTCGATTAGCAAGTGAAGGGCATAAGAAGTGTTCGACAAAGTACCTGACTGAATTTTAGAGCGTGCTGCTCTCCAGCGAGCTGCAGATTGCCGGAGACAAATAC
>JAPKLW010007931.1:0-10772 GCA_026898455.1 Plectranthus barbatus | reverse complement strand
AACATCCTCTATAATATACTCATGCATGAAATATACTAATAATTAAACATAAATTAACTAAAACAAAGGAGAAAAATATGGATAAGTGAGTATATTTACGAGCTTATCAATCCCTCAAACTTAAATATTTGGTTGTCCTCAATCAATAGAAAAAGAAAGAACAAAAATCTCATGCGGTTAAAAATGCAATGCCTCACAAGATTCTTCACATTCAAGGATAAAAAACTCATGTCACACAAGCAATTTGAAAGAGATAAAATATTCATCAATTGTGGAAGACTCACAGGAAAGTATATCACTCACCACACAAGTGTTTTAAGTGTTAAATGTTTATTCACTCCATCATGTATAATTTACTTCTACCATAGGCTTGCAAATATTCTAATTCATCCACTGCTTAATTGTGTCAGAAAGGGCTTTTTCATTGGTTGTAATCTAGGCTTTTGTGAAAGGTAGGGAAATATGGTCAACCGACTAAAAAGAATATATTGAGCTGTGATCGCTGTAAATATTACAGATAAATTATAACATAGTGATGCAAATAAATTTGAAAACCCTAAGGTTGTCGAACCCACAGGGATTATGTAACGAGATTATCTTATGTACTAGCCATAGTTTTCAAACCATAGTTGTTTGAGTAAATTGAATAAGGGTTTTGGTTTTGTAAATTAAAGATGACAATGCAGAAAAGTAAAGGTTTTGAAAACAATAATTAAAGATACAGATTCCAGGGCAGATAATCTGATCATCAACAATGCAAAATTCATCAACTCAGCAATGGGAATTAATTCAGATTCAAATGGATAAAATTTATTGTTTAGACAATTAAACCATAGATTACTAATATGCGACTATCTCCTCTCGATCTCAAGAACACAATATTAGCCAATCTCGATAATAATCTAATTAAATCCTACAATTTAATTCTTCCTTTTGAGACAGAACACAATTTTAATTAGTTCACTCTTCGTATAACCAATTTTCACCTCTCAGTCCTTCAATTGATAACTACAAACCTAGATTCAAATTCATCTCTTGATTCTACCTGAATCTAGATTCGATTAATTAAGTTTAGGAAATTAAACCATGCTATTGAGTTGAATCATTCATACATAAATCAGAAAAGATTATCAAACCCTAGAATCTGCTCGGGTTTCTAGCCACTAAACATGGATAGAAATAAAGCAAATATTCTATTAGAAATCATCAGTTACCTTACAAGGACAATAGGAACCTTCAACGTCCTTGAAAAACTCCAATGCTATAATATTCTAAGTAATTGAAGGGATAATTTTCGTGCCCTAAAGAGAGTATTTATAGAGGAGTGAAAATATCTATACAAGGTATTTGGCTAAAATATTAAAAATAACCAAATTTGGTAAAATTCCCTACTCGAGCTTCTGTGTCGATCGACATATAGAGTGTCGATCAATACACATGCATTGTGTCGACTTCTTCTTCACTTCCATTTTGATCCACCCTTGTTGGCCTCCGTGTCGATCGACACGGAGTGTGTCGATTGACATGCATGCACATGTCGAGCATCTCTTCCTACAGCTTCCTTCGATCGACATCCGACCCTTGTGTCGCTTGAAATTCTCCTTGTCGGTTGACATTCTCCCTGTTGGTCGACACAGAGGTAAAACTTCGGATTTTGGCTTGTCTTCCTCGTCAGTCGACTTCTCGTGTGTCAATCGAAGCAGCAACTCAATCAAACTCGGCTTTTTCACCTTTTGCTCATTTTTAGCCTAAAAAACCTACAAAATTTAGCATACAAAGCATAACATCCTCTATAATGCACGAAAATAACTAAAAACCTAATCTAATTGCACTAAAACAAAGTAGAAAACATGGATAAGTCAGTGTAAATATGAGCTTATCAAGCTGATCACTCTCAACAAATCAAAATCACTATCTATAATCAACCACATTCTTCCTTAATTTTTACAATTCAAATTACAACATCTCTCTCTCTCTCTCTCTCCAACCACATCCTTTTACGCTCTTATTGCATTTCTTCATAAATAATGAACTTATAAGGACATATGATACACATTTCTTTTTCTAAGAGCTTTTTCATCTTTTGCATACCAATTCTAAGAATTTCTAATCCACTGCCCATCCTTGTTCTTCCCAAATCTCATAGGCAAGATACATCTCACCTATTTCATGCAACTCCCATAGACAAGATCAAAAATAAAATAAGGCTCAAAGAAGCTTACTAGGGATAAAATATTATTAGGGACAATGTTTGGGATAAATTGGCTAACAAAGATGGCCTAAAATCATTTCTAGACTTGTGCACACTATGCAGTCGTGAAACATAAATAAAATAAGTTTTAGAGAAAACATAACATGCAATTCTAACATAAAACGAAAATAAGGCTAAAAAACTCACTTGGGTTCAATTTTTCTTCCACATTCAATTTCAATTCACTCAAACATCTTACAAGTGCAAGTTTCAATTCAATCTTATCATGCAGTATTCTACATTCATATGCAATTAAACACAATCATTCCAATTCAAACTTGTCATCAATCGATTTGAAACTCACACTCAGTTCAGAATGATCAAAACTCAACAATTTTCCTCACACTATATCCATATTTTTTTATAGACAAAAAAATTAAATAACAAAAAACATAAATAGTTGAAATCAGAATAAATAAAAGGATAAAAAGTTCCAATTCTTCAAATCATCATGATCATGATAATGTATCAGTGAACATAATCGTTCAAAATAGTTTATAATGATCTTCGAAATCATGTTTAATATTTGGAAATCATGAAATCATGGAGTGTACAAGACCACTCAACCACTTGGATGCAACTTTCAAAATTTTACCTTGCGAGCTTCGCAGGAAAGGATGGGGTGTAGGGCATAACAATATTGTTATTTCACAATAGATTTCTGAAACAAGAGAATTCTTAGCTGTCATACCGAAGTAAAGAAAATCAACCTGGCGCTCTGATACCACTTTTGTAACGCCCCCTGCTCGCCTTCCCAAACTTAGGGGTGCGCTACAGTGGGTTGGGTGGTTTAAATAACTGAAGACTTGTACAAACAAGCAGAAAGAACAATCCACACCCAATAAATCTAGTAACCACAGTTGATCAAGCATACTTTGTAACGAGGAATGCAACCCCGCATACAAAGGAATACGAATAAATCACAACAACAAGGAACTCGGTTTCTCAATTTGTTATTAAAATCATGGAAGGAAATAAGTTCAGAGTTTCATGCAGCAGAGTATTACACGATGGAGATATACACGTGAAGTTGCATATCTCAAGATCAAGAATTCATTCTCAGATAGTCATGCCCTCTACACCTCCGCATCTGCATCGCTGCTGTTAACCTGCACATTTTAAAAATAATGCGAGGGGTTGAGTACCAAGGTACCCTGTGGAGACATGCCCGAAAATGTGCATATTTAATTATGAATGCTATTCTACACACACAGATGAACCACTGGGTTTTATTGAAAAGTATCGTGCTTGTCCAAAACATTTTATTTACTGCAGCTATCACAATGTTATCTCTGGGAGCAAATACAATTCACATAAAAGTTTTGCGAGCAAACCCATTGCACAAAATAACCTGGGAACAAACCTAATTCACGTAACATTCTGGGAACAAACCCAGTTAATGTAACATTCTGGGAGCAAACCTTGGGAACAAACCCAATTCACGGTACATTATGGGAACAAACCCGATTCATGTGACATTTTGGGAACAAACCCTTAATCGCACATAATATTTCTGGGTACAAACATGTGACATAGGATGCACAACTCCACACCATCAATCAATGACACAACTATGGGAGCAACCCACAGTACAAGAATCACACTTCATATTCATAATATAAGGGGAATGGCTCTGGGATCAAACCCTGGACAACCCTGATAACTCTCTACCAGACTACGTCTGACCATGGGAACAGATATGGTAAAACAAATATTTTGGCATAGGCATTCAATTTAAAACAAAATATTTTCATTCTTTTAGAAAATTTAGCTCACAACTCAAAAACATTTTATTTTAATGAAAATAGTGTAGGGTTTTCCCGTGAACCGAATCACCAAAACCAAACTGAACCGGATCGGATCTATGGATATTGCTCATAATACAAATTCACAAAACCCTAGCATGCTCCTATGAATTTAATACAAGAATTGTGGATTAGGGTTTTACCGTTACTCCGTCGAGTCTGATCCGATCTTTTGCGTTTGAATTCTGAATCCAATTCAACCACGCAATATCAATTGTCTGCGAAAACAGAAATTAGAACCCTAATTTCAAGACAATTAAAATCAAAAACAAAGAGGGAAAGAGAAGAAAATCTGTTCTCCAGATTAGATCTTCAGATCTGTATCCCGGCGCTGTTCAGATCTACTACTGGTGAGGACTCCGAAGATCTGTGGCTTGAGCAGGACCAGAATTCGAGAATTCTCCTCCTTTTTCTTCTCCAGATCGGCGCCCCTCTCTCTCTCTCTAGGTTTAGTGTGTTTCAACTGTAATGAAGCAACTAGGGTTTCAGAGAGGGAGCTGTCTATTTATAGACCTAGGGTTGGAAACCCTAATGGGCCAATCTGGGCTCAATTCAACACACTTATTTGGGCCAGACCTGGGACCTAATGCAAATAATAAAGTGGGCCTCCAATTAATTAATTCACATGTCCACAACCCAGGACACAATTAATTAATTAATATTAATTCTTTTTCACCACAGAATTAATACTGACCTACCCCTTTATTACCACGTTGTGAGAACGGGCTGCATTTATTGAGAATCCCCATATTTAAGGTTACCGGACATTCATTAATTAATCGGAGCCTCTGACAAAGCTCTACCTACAATTAATTAATATCTTATAATTCCTGAGTAGTACCACTCAAACCTTATCACTCGTGCCTGAACTTAATCAGCCTGCAGGACTTTGACACGATGAATGTTATTGAGCTCCTCAGGGAATGTCCCCATCCTATTACTCGGATATGGTTACCTAAGTTCAGTCTCAGGCGGTACTACACGAATTGCTGTTACCCAAGATGCGGATATACAAGAGCGCTGTGTTGGCTCTCCACCATGGCAAGTCAAAGCAACAGTCAACCCGTGCAAACCCCTCAACCTTCGTTAGGGTTTGGACTCAATCAATATAACGAGATCTTTTATTCGCTGATGTCAGACAGACGAATATATCTCACTGCGGTCCATCAATACGCCACCTCTGCGTACCAGCATGTCAAGTAACCAAGACAGACTATTTATTCCGACAATGTCGCAGCCATCCGGACAGACGTATCCTCATACGCTGTCTCGGCTGTGATCATGGTTTATGTCTCACTAGGTCAAGTGATCATACTGTCTTCTGCGATCTACTACACGCCGTATGATCGTCCCTATCGGTGAGACAAGAGGATACCATTGTTCATACATGTACGATTGTTAACAGATAGGAGAAATAAACCGTTGTATACACATTGTAATAAATGCTTTCAGTATACAAAACCCATCAATCTCCCACTTATACTTAAAGCATAACTAAGCTATTACAGAGTATACAGTTTGTCTATCTAGTCTGCTGTCTCTAACCACTATCAGTGGTTGGCATCCACCTCAGACCCAGTTCACGAATATGTCTTTCGTAAACTTTCTGCGGCAAGCTCTTTGTAAATGGATCAGCAAGATTGTCAGCAGTGTCAATCTTCTCGATCAGCACATCGCCCCTCAATACGATTTCTCGTATGATATGGTACTTTCTCTCTATGTGTTTGCTTGCCCTGTGAGACCGCGGTTCCTTTGAGTTAGCCACTGCACCAGAGTTATCACAATAAATTGTGATGCTCTTTGGCAAACTCTGAATCACGCCCAACTCTAAAAGGTAATTCCGGAGCCACACCCCCTCTTTCGAGGCGTCGGAGGCGGCGACATATTCCGCCTCCATGGTGGAGTCAGCAATGCATTTCTGCTTTGAGCTCCTCCAAGATACAGCTCCACCTCCCAGGGTAAACACATAACCTGAGGTCGATTTCTTCTCATCCTGGTCCCCTTGGAAATCCGAGTCTGTATAACCCACAGGGCACAAATCCTCACTTTGATAAACTAGGCAGAAATTCCTAGTTCTTTTCAAATACTTGAGGATATGCTTCACAGCAGTCCAGTGCGCCTGTCCAGGGTTAGACTGATATCTTGCTACCATGCCAACGACATAACAAATATCAGGCCTGGTACACAACATCGCATACATGAGACTACCCACTGCCGAAGCATATGGTACAAGACTCATCTCGTCTTTTTCCCGCTGTGTCTTAGGACACTGCCCGATAGAAAGACGCACGCCATGACGGAAAGGTACCAAACCTTTCTTGGCGAGTTGCATGTCGAACCGGGCTATCACAGTATCCACATAGGATGCTTGGGATAAGCTCAACATTCTTCTTTTACGATCTCGAGAGACCTTAATCTCAAGAATGTAGCCAGCCTCACCCAAATCCTTCATTTGGAGCTGTTCGGATAACCAAACTTTGATTTCGGACATCACTCCCTCGTTGTTTCCAAATAGGAGTATGTCATCAACGTATAGTGCAAGGAAGACCACGCTCCCACTGACACAAAGTCGGTAAACACAACTTTTGTTTTCCAACTGTGCAAATCCATAGGATTTAATCACATCGTTGAAACGTAAGTTCCACGACCTTGAAGCTTGCTTAAGTCCATACAAGGACTTCCTAAGCTTCCAGACAAGATGTTCTTCGCCCTTGCTTATGTAACCCTCGGGTTGCTGCATATAGATGTCCCTACCTTCTTCAAGGTAACCGTTTAGAAAAGCGGTTTTGACATCCATCTGCCATATCTCGAGGTCCATATGCGCAGCTATGGCGAGGAGTATCCGGATGGATTTGAGCATGGCTAAGGGTGAAAAGGTTTCGTCATAGTCAATGCCCTCTTTTTGACTATAACCCTTTGCCACCAGCCTGGCCTTGAAAGTCGTAATCTTTCCATCCGCCCCTTTCTTTCTCTTGTATACCCATTTGCACCCTATGACCTTAAAGCCATCCGGCAAATCAGTTTTCTGGTATACATCCATAGCAGTTATGGATTCTATTTCAGAATCCATGGCGACTTGCCATTTGGCAACATCCTTGTCCCGCACTGCCTCTTCGTAAGTCAATGGGTCAGAGTCCTCATGTCCGTCTTCTGGGCTCAAGTCCGAAGACTCACCCACGAACATGTATCTTTCCGGTTGGAAAATAACTCTCCCACTGCGACGAGGCATCAATGCCGTGTCAGTAGTAGGTGCAGTGACTTGTGGTCCTGCACCTTGCACTGAAGAACGTGTCTGTGGTGCTGTACCTCTCACAGGAGCACCCACATCTACACGTTCCCTTCCCTTGGAATTGCATTCTCGTTCTCAATTTCTTGAAGAACGATATCACTCATTGACTTGTGATTACTCACATACTCGTCCTCCAAGAATCTAGCGTTGGTGCTAACAACGACTCTTTGACTCTCAGGACAGTAAAAGTAACCACCTTTCGTTTGCCTGAGATACCCTATGAACAACATTACTTTTGACCTGCTTTCTAACTTATCAGGTTCCTTTGACAGTACGTGTGCCGGACAGCCCCACACTCTAAACTTGCACAAACTAGGTTTGCGACCAAGGAAGAGCTCAGAAGGCGTCTTAGGAACTGATTTAGAAGGCACCACATTAAGCACGTAAGCTGCTGTCTCCAATGCGTAGCCCCAAAACAAAATTGGTAAGTTTGCATAACTCATCATTGACCTTACCATCTCTAGAAGAGTCCTATTTCTTCTTTCAGCTACACCATTTTGCTGGGGAGTACCCGGTGCAGTCCACTGGGATGTAATCCCATTTTCTGACAGGTATTGCAGGAACTCGTTACCGAGGTATTCGCCTCCGCTGTCAGATCGCAGTGACTTGATAGTTTTCCCGACCTTCTTTTCTACCTCAGCCTTGAACTCTTTAAATTTCTCAAAGCATTCAGACTTGTAGCGAAGCAGGTAAACGTATCCGTACCTTGAGTAGTCGTCAATGAAAGTGACGAAATACTCGTACCCTCCACGAGCCTGCGTGGACATCGGTCCACACAAGTCAGAATGGATCAACTCCAACACATCCTCTGCTCGAGACTGACTAGCCTTGAAAGGCCTAGTAGATATCTTGCCCTCGATGCAGGATTCGCAAATTTGATAAGGTACAGCCCGGACTAAGTCCAATGTACCGTCATCTGCAAGTCTTTGAATCCGCTTCAAGCTGATGTGACCAAGTCTCAAGTGTCAGAGATATGTAAGATCCTTATCAGAAGAAGTAAGTTTTCTCTTCCTAGGATTATCAATTACGGATGAATTACATGTAATGCTTGCGGAAGATTTATGATTACAGTTAACAACATAGAGAGAATTATTCAGCATTCCACGACAGATAACACCGTTATTACCAATGATAGAAACACCACTATAAAAAATAACTGAATATCCATCAACATAAAGTTTGGAAACTGAAATAAGATTCCGCCGAAAATTCGGCACGTACAAAACATCTCTCAATGTTAAAACAGAATCGTCAAAGTGCAAGGTAAAATCTCCAATGGCAGCTGCACTCACTTGTGCTGCGTTCCCCATTGAGATGGTAACCTCGTCATTCTTCAGCACCCTCCTCGGTGTGAACCCCTGCAAAATGTAACAAACATGATCAGTAGCTCCAGTATCCACTACCCACGAATGAGTAGAAACCGATGCTAAACATGTTTCCGTTACAAATGCAAATGACGTACCTTGACCTTTACTTCCGCATGCCTTCTCACTTGAAGTGACACCCACTTCCCTTCCTCCAAACTTCCTCGCACACCTTTTCCAACCAACCAGTCTCCTGCATTGGTCATCGACCACATCTTTCAATGTGTTCAAACCATGCACCAGATCTGATAACTCAGAATGGTATGAAGGTATATAGGATTGTTCTGCTAAGAGATCAGTTAGCAACTGTTTGAAAGTGTACTCACTTCTCCCAGCAACATCCTTTTTAAAGTTACGGAGAGTAGGTGGCAATGAGTTCAGGATAATATCGATTTTGGCCCGATCGCTGATACATCCACCTCTACATGTGAACCGATTCATGATGTTACACATCATCATCACATGCAATGTCACCGAACTGCCATCAACCATTCTCTTACAGACAAGGTCTCTAACGAGATCACAGTTGATAGTTCGTTCCACTTCGCCATATGTACGTACCAAGTCCATCCAGATTCCTACAGAGCTAGCATAGCCCATGTATTTCAGTTTTAATTCTCTAGACAGATTATCTGAAATCAACCTATAGGTAAATTCCTCAGATACCATCCATCTATCATAGAATTCAATCTGATCTCTGGAACCACTACGTTCATACTCAGCGAGTGGCATCATAGTGAGAACAAACATGTGTTGCTTAGTCAGGAGAATATATTCAATGCAATATCTCCACTCATGGAAGTTCGGACCAGTAAGAGGATTGAGAGCAAGTATATGATCAACAGTAGACTTAGACATATCTGAAACAATAAAGAATCTTAAATAAGAACATACATGTTGAACTTCGAAAACAAATGCATTGAAAACCTTTTAATAAATCAAATACAAATGTTTTCCACTAATTGCCCAAGAGTTCCCACCGCAAGCTACACTCGTAGACGTTTACGATGTCACCCTCAACCAGAACTGCGGGTTTTAAGCCCCAATCCATTTAATTTCACTACCATGTCAGGAAGCTTTTGACACTAGAAATTAATAATTAGTGAAAACCTTAGACCAAGCCATCCTTACAAGAACAGGGATGCAATTCTTGCATTATATTCTAAGATGCTTCTAAGCGATTAACCACAAATTTAACTCCGGCCAAAAGAGACAGTTTAGCATGGCACGTAACCATACCGCACAGCCCTCAAAGCTTTTGTTATCTTTAACTTAAATCAATCCTAGAATACTTGTGAAAGAGGTCTACGCAAGCTACACTCGTAGACGTTTACGCAAAGCCCTCCCACTATTCACATGATTTAAATTGTTTGTCTAGAAATCCCAACAACTGTACCCATGCACCTTCGGGAACTAGCAAGCTACACTCGTAGACGTTTACTAGAGCGAGAGATACACTTACAGCCTAGGACCGCTTCGTGGAGGTCTGTTGATTTTAATTAAAAAATCCGCTTAGTATTTTTCTTTTAAAAGGTTTCTTTATGCGCACACATAATTTCTTTTTGTCATTATATTTCCCAAATTTTTGCATGTAATAATACAAGCCCAAAAATTCCCAAAATATAATCCAACAAAAGAAATTAATCACATAAGCATGCTTGGAAAGCTGTAAATAATAAAAGCAGTAAAACATGCTTTTCCTATTATCTACACATGCTTAATTGCGCACATAAATAAATCACATATCATACGAGGACAATTAAGACAAACAAAAATTCCTCGTGGCCCCAAAATAAATAGAAAATAAAATCTATCTATTACAATTTGAATTTTGAATTAATTTGGATATATCCAAATCTTTTCAAATCTTTCCAAATCTTCAAGGGCCTCCAAATCTTCAACCACCAAATCTTTTGGATTTTTAGGCCTTTGTGATCTGATGTTTTGCCCTAACCCTAATGCAAACCCTAGGGTTTACACAGGATTGTACAAACCATCAAAACACGAGCCACCACGACGGGACAGCAGCAGCCGACGACGACCGAAGCCGCCGCCGACCGCCG
>JAPKLW010007930.1:0-14147 GCA_026898455.1 Plectranthus barbatus | reverse complement strand
AAATCTAACAACAGATTTATCTCGTGCGTGAAAAACGAGTACTTATAAAAGGGCGGATTAACATGAGAACCACGAGGAACAAAAACACAATCATACAATCCATACACCATTCATTTATTCATTCAATAATAATTATCATGCAAATCATAGGCAATATTATTTTTCCAGACAGAGCCAATTAATCAACCTGACTCTGATACCAATTTAAGGAATTCGTAAACTGAATCACGAAGTCTGTTTGCCAAGATCGATAATTGGAATATAAAAAATAAATTGCTATGACTATGATTATTCCTAGCATGCTCCTATTGATTATTCATAAGGGGGTTTATGCAGAATACCTGGATTGTAGAAACCTGAAGAACGAGTGCGTAGAGATTTGATCCTCGATCTTTTTTCCCACGCACCAAGATTTATTCCTAACAGATCGAGGAATTAAATCTAAGAAAATTAATATAAAATTTTCAAAAAATAAACAAGAGGGAGAGAAGAAAGAAGATCCTCTTGATATGATCTTCTGATCTGTATCCCAACTCCACTCCGGATATCTGGTGAAGATTCCCTTCGGATTCCTTGTCCGGTTGAGAAGCAGAATTTCCTCATCGTTTCTCAGATCTTTAGTCGATCACCACAGCTCCCAAAATACTGGTTTGCTGTGTGCAACATATGATCTTTTGGTGTGTTGTGATCTGAGAATCTGAGGCCTATTTATAGGAAAATACTGGACTTCTATTGGGCCTGAGTTTTCATGGGCTAGACCAGGGACTAGAATGCAAATAGCAAATAAGGCCTATCAATTAATTAATTCTCATATTCAACCCAGAAATTAATTAATTAATTAATATTGATTCATTCCACCAGAGAATCAATAATGTCTTACTTATTTGCTACCACGTTTTGAGGTACGGGTTGCATGGGCTCGGTTTATCCCCACATTTAAGGTTACAGACATTCGTTAATTAATTTAAGCGCTCACAAGCCATTTAATTAATTAACATCTTATATTCCTGAGTCAATCCACTCAAACCTTTTCACTTATGCTTGAACTTAATCAGCCTGCAGTACTTTAGCATAACGAACCTTTTGAGTTGCTCAGGGAATGTCACCATCCTATATTAGATGTGGTTACCTAGTTCCAGTAGCAGACAGTCATACACATAATGCTATCACCCAAGATACAGATATACAGGCTCAACTAGAGCCTTTCACTCCAACTCAAAGTAATACACAATCTGCATATACTTCTTTACCTTCATTTAGGTTTACGATCTCATCAAGCCATAGAGATATAGATTCTTTTAATGTCAGATAAAAGAATCAATCTCAACTTAGGTCCTTATCAATGTGTACCCCTGATCACTGTAAAATCTACAGATTTATTATAGCAACAGTGGCAAATAAATTTGTAAACCATAAGGTTATCGATCCAGGGTAATTGTGTGGGGAAACTATCCTATATACTAGCTGTGATCCTAAAATTCATTGTTTGAGGAATTCAAAATCAGGGTTTTGACTTAGAAAATAAAGATGACAATACGGAAAATTAAAGGGATTGTGAAAGCAAATTTTAAAGAACACAGATTCTAGGGAAGAAATCTTATTATGGATGACATGCAAGAACCAATTAATTTAACAGGTGGAATACTGCAATAATGCTATATTTCCTTGTTTGGAAAATATAACCTAGATTACTAATTAGTGACTATCTCCGCTCGGTCACAAGTACACTAAATTAGTCAATCTGATAAGCAAATCAGTTCAATTCCTATACTCTAGTACATCTTTTTGGATAGTGTAGATAGTATCATGCATTCCTAATCCCACTATCAATATTCACCTCTCGGTCCTTCTATCAATAGCTAGACATCTAAATTAATTGTCACCCTCGGTCCTTGAATTAAATTAGAATTAAAAATAAACACAGGAATCATGAACCTAATTAATTAATCCTAACATGCATCCATTATAATATCAAACCCTAGAACCCGCTAGGGTTTCTAGCCACTCATCGCAGATAGAAATCCAAAATAAAACATATTAAATTGCATAAACATAAAGAACTTACAAGAAAAATAAAGGGTTTCGTGTTCCCTAAGTCTCCAAACTCTAAAAACTAAATTGTAGAATGAAAATATAATGATTGGTACTGAAAAATCGAATTTAGTAGGCTATTTATAGGGGTGGATATGTATCCTATCAAATCTAGGGCTAAAGATATGAATAAATCCGATTTTTATCAAATTTCCTCTCCAGCAGACAGACTTGCCTCGATCATGGCTGATTGGCGTCGATCGACGTGGCCATCTCTTCGGCGTCGATTGATGCTGATTGGCATCGATCGACGTGGTCTCTCGCCCCTTCTGCGCAGTCTCACGGTTTTGGCCATAACTTCCTCTCCCAAACTCCGATTGACCCGATTCCAGTTGCGTTGGAGAGCTAACTCAAAGCTTCATCCATTTCCATGCGCCAATAGCCCGAATTCCCCTTGTGAAGAACTCTTCACTGCTACACTTACACGTCACTGCTTTCGGAATGGTTTTCAAGTGAATTTAGGCCTAAAACCTGCAAAAACACCAAGATGCGCGTAATACCACCTAATATAGACTCATGCATAAAATATATATATATATATAAACTCAATAAAACTACATAAAATAGTAGAAAATAATATAGATAAGCGAGTAAAACAATGAGCTTATCAAACCCCCCAAACTTGAACGTTTGATTGTCCTCAATCAATAGGCAAGAAGAAATCAAAAGACCATGCTATTAAAGTGCAATGCCTCACAAGATTCATCACAGTCAAGAATCAAATATCCACTACACACAAGCAATTTGAAAGAGACAGAAAATTCATCAACAGTGGAAGAACTCACAAGAAGTGTATCGCTCAACTCTCAAGTGTTTAAGGTATAGATGAAAGCACTCAACAACATGTATGAAGAAATTTCTACCATAGGCTTGCAAATTTTCTAATATCTCCGCTGCTAGAATGTGTACACAAGTCTAGAATCAAAAAGGACTTTCAATAGGTTGTAGTGTAGGCTTTTTGTGAAAGGTAGGGAAATATGGCCAAGTGACTAAAATCAATCAAGTTGTACTTCCTCAATCAATCCAAACCACCTTCTATTCATCATCCACCTCATCTCCTCAAATATATCAACAAATACACAACTTTTTTTTTTCTAGCTCATTTTGAATCTCTTATGCTCTTTACATAATTTTTGTATTCTTATCTTTCCAGGGAGCTTATGAGAATTCTAATGACTTCTTTGAGCTTCTTTTTCACACATCTTTTCACCACTAATTTGTTTTTTCTTATCTCCATCTCACAATCATTCCACCCTATATACCACAACTCAAGACATGTGCGAAACCAATATTTCTTCTTAATCTCATAGACAAGGAAAGAAAAATTTCGTATAGGCTAAAAATTGGCTAACTAGGGAAAATATAATGTGAAGAGACAGTGTTTAGGGAATTGGGCTATCAAAGATGGCCTAAGATCATCTCCTAAACTTGTGCACACTATGCAGTCTCAACACAGAAAATAGGCAAGTTCTAGAGAAATTAAAACACACATGTGAATCTCACATCAAACGAATTAAAGGCTTAAATTTCTCTCACAAGGGTTCAAAATTATTTCTTCCACAGTCAATTTCAAATCAGCTCAATCAGCTCTAATCTCACAATCTCATTCGGTTTATTTCAAAACTCAAAATTTTTCCCCACAAAATAGAATAAAATTAAAATTTAGGGCAAAAATTAAATACGGAAAGCAGAATAAATAAAAGATAGAACGTTCCATCTCTTGTCCACATCCCCCCAAACTTATTTCCAACTTGAATAGTGGAATAAGTTTGAAAATCAGACAACAGAGGGAACGATACCTGGTAGTTGATCTCAGACATCAACTTTTTATCCGCTGGAGTCTTCGAACATCACGCGGCGTGAAATAGTGGTTGTTGGCACTTCGCATCGATCGACTTGAAGCCTTCTTGTCGATCCTTTCATGGATCAAAGTGTATCACGCCGGGCTGCTCGGCGTCTATCGACGCCAGGCTGCATCGATCGACGTAGAGCCAATTTCTAATTTTTTTTTAATTTAATTACTGCAAAACAATTGTTAATGCAAAATAAAAGAAATTCGAAATAATTAAAAAAAAAAGAAAAACGAAAATTGAAAAGAAAATACGGAAAAGGTTGGGTTACCTCACAACAAGTGCTTGATTTAACGTCGCAGCTCGACGATACCTCAAATCACCGCTAAGGTGGTCGGGTCCAGACTCGCCGACCTTTGGAATCCACCATGTAAACCTTCCGATCCTTGATAATGGTGGTGAGCTCAGAAAAAGGTGGCGTAGTAGACAGATTCACCCCTCTGTTTCCTCGCTCCCATTCGATGGCAGCTGCTTCTTCCTCTTCAGATTCATCCCCTTCATCAGTAGTGGAGATTTGATTGCACTCCGCTTTCTTCTTGCTCTTGTTGATCACAAAGGTGATCTTCTCGTCGTTCGCTCGGAGTGTGATCTCGCCGCCTCGACAGTCAATGAGAGCGGCGCTAGTGTCGAGAAACTCACTCCCCAAGATCATGGGCATGTTCTCGTCTTCCTTCATCTCGTGCACCACAAAATTTGCAGGAAAAATGAGATGGCCCACACGAATGAGCACATCCTCGAGTATACCTTTCGGGCGGGACACAAATCGGTCCGCCATCTGCAGGGTGATCGTCGTGGGCCTCATCTCTCCGATGTTGAGACACTTGTAGATGGAGTACGGCATTAGGTTGATACTGGCCTCAGTATCACACAGTACTCTCTCGAACGTGTGTCCCCCAATCTCAACCGGAATAGAGAAGCATCTCTTGATGGACACCTGCTTTTGCAGTAGCAGGATGCACTGCTCGTGGATCTTCACTGTCTCGTTCTCCACGAATTGCTTCTTTTCACTCATCAATTTCCGGAGGTACTTCATTTACCCCGGGATCTCCTTTAGTGCTTTGATCAGCGGGATGTTGATGCTGACCTTCTTCAGATTCTCCACAAATCTGGAGAACTTCTCGTCCTCTTTCTGCTTCGTGAACCTCTGTGGGAATAGTATAGGAGGGAGCTGATCTTCAGACAGCTTCAACTTCGTTCCTGGAGCAGACTTTGGCATCGATCGACGTAGGGTGGCGTCAATCGATGTGGCTTTCTCTTCTGCATCGATCGACGTGGGTGGTCTGTCGATCAACGTGGATCCGTGTCCTGTGTAAATTTGACCTTTTTCGCCTCCTGAATCGTCCACAGCCATCTCGGGTCTCTTGTAACTCATCCCGGTGAAGGGATTCGTGAACTGAATCACGAAGTCCGTTTGCCAAGGATCGTTAATTGGAATATCAAAAATAAATTGCTATGCCTATGAACAATCCTAGCATGCTCCTATATTATTATGCATAAGAAGGTTGTGCGGAATACCTGGATTGAAGAACGATGAAGAACGCGTGCGTAGAGATGCCCTTTGATCTTTCCCACGCACCAAGATTTATTTTCCTAACAGATTGAGGAAATTAATCTTAAGAAAATAATAAGATATTTTCGAAAATTAAGAGGAGAGAGAAGAAGAATCCTCCTGATCTGATCTTCTGATCTGTATCCCAACTCGATCTGAAAATCTGGTGAAGATTATTCTATCAGATCCCTTGCCCGGTTGAGAAGCAGAATTTCCTCCTCGTAAACTCAATCTCAATCGATCACTAGCAGCTCCCAAGGCTCTGGTTTGCTGTGTGTGATCTGTGATCTTATGAGAAGTAGGTGCAATTGAGTTATGAGGTACTGAGGCCTATTTATAGGAAATTCTTAGCTTCTATTGGGCTTGAGTTATCATGGGCCAGACCAGGGACCAGAATGCAAATAGCAAATAAGGCCTATCAATTAATTAATTCCCATATTCAACCCAGAATATAATTAATTAATTAATATTGATTCATGCCACCAGAGAATCAATACTGTCCTACCTATTTGCTACCACGTTTGAGGGACGGGATGCATTGGACTCGGTTTATCCCCACATTTAAGGTTACAGACATTCGTTAATTAATTTAAGCTCTGACAAGCTATTTAATTAATTAACATCTTTAATTCCTGAATCAATCCACTCAAACCTTTTCACTTATGCTTGAACTTAATCAGCCTGCAGGACTTTAGCATAACGAACCTTTTGAGCTGTTCAGGGAATGTCACCATCCTATACTGGATGTGGTTACCTAGTTCAGATATCAGACAGTCATACACAGATTGATGTCACCCAAGACTGCAGAAGAACAGGTTCAACTAGAACCTTTTCTACAACTCAAAGTGACATACAATATATGTATACTTCTGTATCCTCATATAGGTTTAAGATTCCATCGAGTCATAAAAATCTAGATTCTTTTAATGTCAGATAAAAGAATCGATCTCGACTTAGGTCCTCATCAATGTGTACCCCACACCAGCATACCAAGACATCCAAGATAAGATGCTTATCCGCATATGCTGCAGCCTACACTGACAGTTTATCCTGGAATTGTCTCAGCTGTGATGACTATTTATATCTCGCTAGGTCAAACGATCCATACGATCTTCCGTGATCTTCTACACACCGTATGATCTCCCTATCGACGAGATAAGAGGATAATTGTGTTTGCGACACATGTTTGTTAATTCAGACAGGAGATGAACATACAACAATTATGATTCCCAGTATATTAACCAATAAACCTTGTACATAATATACCAATCATAATGCTTTCAGTATATAAATCCATCACCCGGACCTCAGAGTGACGGCTTTGCAGTCTTTTTTGAGCCTTTGGGTTCATCTCCGTTGTGCTCGGAAGCTGTCCAGGCTTGTGTTGGTTGCCGAGTGTGGTGGCAATCTGGCTCAATTGCGTGTCCATCATCTGAAGATGTTTCGTCATCAGCTGCATGTGGTTGGCCATCCCCTTCACCTCGGTTTCTACTTTCCCAAACCGGTTATCCAAGCTCTTGATGAATTTCTCGAGCGTCTCCTCCAGCACGAATTTCTTCATTTCCACGATCTCTCCTCCAGTATCTACATCAAAACCAGGCGGAGGGTTTTCTGCAGCAGAAGGGTTAGAATAAGAAAAACCAGGATGAGATCGCCATGGTTGTAGTGATACCCTTGATTGCCTCGGTAGTTATTGTGATAACCACCGCCAATGTAGTTCACCTCCGTCCCGGCAGTTCCAGATGAACTGCTTGCACCCCGGTTGATGTAGTCAGCCTCTATCGGAACAATGGCCATGCTTGGCTCTACAACAGCTGCAGCTTGTGAGGTGCTCAATTTTTCAATCTCTTCCCGGAGCTTTTTCACCTCGGCAACCACTTCAATTTCTGGCTTGGCATTCACAGCTTTGACCGGAATCTGTCTCTCAGTTGGCCATTGGTGGCTATTCAGCGCCATGTTTGCCAGCAACCTCATGCTCTCTGCACCACTCTTCTTCATCAATATCCCACCAGCAGATGCATCAACCAACTCCTTCATGTGAGGATTCAAACCCTCGTAGAAATGGCACACTTGCATCTCCAGATCGATGTCATGTCCAGGACAGAGTCGTAGTAGCTCTTTGTATCTCTTCCAGGCCTCGGAGAGTGACTCATCAAACATCTGCTTGAAAGTAGTAATGGCAGCTTTCCTCTTCAGCAGCAGGCTCGGTGGGAAGTAGTTGGTAAGGAACTCTGCTCGAAGCTCCTCCCATGTCCCAATTTGACCCTTATCCAATCCAGCAAACCAAGACCGTGCCTCGTCTCTGAGTGAGAACGAGAACAGTCTCATCCTTATTACATCTTGGGTTACTCCATTCTGCTTCACAGTGTTACACACCTCGATGAATTGGTTGAGGTGGGTATATGGATCTTCTACAGCTCTCCCCCCAAACTTGTTTTGCTGCACCATCTGAATAAGGCCTGTGCTCAGCTCGAAGTTGTTGGCATCAATGCCAACTCTGAATCCGGCCTCCGCTTGCCTATCGTTCAACTCTGCCAGTCTTGCAGCTTGTTCCGCCTGAGTAGCCTGGGCTGCTTGCAGTTGTGCTCTCAGCTGCTGTACTTCATTCACAAATTGCCTCTGCTCCTCGGGAGTCATGTTTTGCAGAGGTGCTTCAGGATTCTAAGCCATCTCTCGCTGTTTTTCTTTTCCTTTCTTTTTTATTTTCCTACAGGTTGCTTCAATTTCAGGGATAAAGGCCTCGAGTGTTTTTCCTTTGGCTCGCGTGTTCATGCAACTGCACAGAAAATGGGTAAATATCAGTTCAGCGTCGATCGACATGGATGTCACGTCGATTGATGCAAGAAAGTGGTTGGCATCGATCGACGTAAGGTGTCCGTCGATCGATGCAATAAGATGACCGACATCGATCGACGCTAAGGGGCATCAATCGACGTGGAATGCACAAACGAAAACTCACACACGCACACGTACAGAAAATAAATCTCAATCCAGCAAATCCTAGAACGAACTAGTAACAAGATAAAATCTAACAATTCCCCGGCAACGGCGCCAATTTGATCACTGTAAAATCTACAGATTGATTATAGCAACAGTGGCAAATAAATTTGTAAACCCTAAGGTTATCGATCCGGGGGAATTGTGTGGGGAAACTATCTTGTATACTAGCTATGATCCTAAAATTCATTGTTTGAGGAATTCAAAATCAGGGTTTTGACTTAGAAAATAAAGATGACAATACGGAAAATTAAAGGGATTGTGAAAGCAAATTTTAAAGAACACAGATTCTAGGGAAGAAATCTTATTATGGATGACATGCAAGAACCAATTAATTTAACAGGTGGAATACTGCAATAATGCTATATTTCCTTGTTTGGCAAATATAACCTAGATTACTAATTAGTGACTATCTCCGCTCGGTCTCAAGTATACCAAATTAGTCAATCTGATAAGCAAATCAGTTCAATTCCTACAGTCTAGTACATCTTTTTGGATAGTGTAGATAGTATCATGCATTCCTAATCCCACTATCAATATTCACCTCTCGGACCTTCTATCAATAGCTAGACATCTAAATTAATCGTCACCTCTCGGTCCTTGAATTAAATAAGAATTAAAAATAAACACAGGAATCATGAACCTAATTAATTAATCCTAACATGCATCCATAATAATATCAAACCCTAGAACCCGCTAGGGTTTCTAGCCACTCATCGCAGATAGAAATCTAAAAGAAAACATATTAAATTGCATAAACATAAAGAACTTACAAGAAAAATAAAGGGTTTCGTGTTCCCTAAGTCTCCAAACTCTAAAAACTAAATTGTAGAATGAAAATATGATGATTGGTACTGAAAAATTGAATTTAGTAGGCTATTTATAGGGGTGGATATGTATCCTATCAAATCTAGGGCTAAAGATATGAATAAATCCGATTTTCATCAAATTTCCGCTCCAGCAGACAGACTAGCGTCGATCGTGGCTGATTGGCATCGATCGACGTGGCCATCTCTTCGGCGTCGATCGATGCTGATTGGCGTCGATCGACGTGGTCTCTCGCCCCTTCTGCGCAGTCTCACGGTTTTGGTCATAACTTCCTCTCCCGAACTTCGATTGACCCGATTCCAGTTGCGTTGGAGAGCTAACTAAAAGATTCATCCATTTCCATGTGCCAATAGCACGAATTCCCCTTGTGGAAGAACTCTTCACTGCTACTCTTACACGTCACTGCTTTCGGAATGGTTTTCAAGTGAATTTAGGCCTAAAACCTGCAAAAACACCAAGATGCGCGTAATACCACCTAATATAGACTCATGCATAATATATATATATATAAACTCAATAAAACTACATAAAATAGTAGAAAATAATATAGATAAGCGAGTAAAATAATGAGCTTATCAGCCCCACACCAGCATACCAAGCCATCCAAGATAAGATGCTTCTTACCGCGTATGCTGCAACCTACACCAACAGTTTATCCTGGAATTGTCTCAGCTGTGATATCTATTTATATCTCGCTAGGTCAAATGATTCATACGATCTTCCGTGATCTACTACACACTGTATGATCTCCCTATCGATGAGATAAGAAGATAGTTGTGTTTGCGACACATATTTGTTAATTCAGACATGATGAACATACAACATTTATGATTCCCAGTATATTAACCAATCGACCTTGTACATAATATACCAATCATAATGCTTTCAGTATATAAATGCATCATACACAGCATTGCATACATGAGGCTACCCACCGCAGATGCGTTTGGTACAAGACTCATCTCATCTTTCTCACTCTGTGTCACAGGACACTTCCCAGTAGAAAGATGTACGTCAAGTCTGAAAGGTAGCAAGCCATTCTTGGCGAGTTGCATGCTGAACCGGGCTACCACAGTATCCACATAGGATGTCTGGGATAAGCTTAACATCCTTCTCTTACGATCCCGTAAGACCTTAATCCCAAGGATGTACCCAGCTTCTCCCAAATCCTTCATTTGGAACTGTTCGGATAACCAGCATTTAAACTCCGACATCACTCCCTTGTTTTTTCCAAATAGGAGTATGTTATCCACGTACAGTGCAAGGAAAACTATGCTCCCACTGACACAAAGTCGGTAACACAACTTTCATTCTCCAACTGTGAAAATCCATAAGATTTAATCACATCGTTAAAATGTAAGTTCCACGACCTTGAAGCTTGCTTAAGTCCATACGAGGACTTCTTAAGCTTCCAAACAAGATGTTCTTCCCCTTTGCTCATATTACCCTCGGGTTGCTGCATATAGATGTCTCTACCTTCTTCAAGGTAACCGTTTAGAAAAGCGGTTTTGACATCCATCTGCCAAATCTTGATGTCTAAATGCGTTGCTATGGCAAGAAGTATCCGGATGGATTTGAGCATGGCTACCAGTGAAAAGGTTTCGTCATAGTCTATGCCCTCTTTCGGACTATAACCTTTTGCCACTTGATGCAGTATTTTTTTTATCAAGTAAAATTATCGAACACAGAGACTCAACTCGCCCGTTGCAATGAATAAAAGAGATCGATTTTAAAACTTCAATATCTAGACGTGATCAAATAACTTGAGGTTTTCAATTATAAAAATACTAAATTCTATAAACTCAATTCTATTAACTAATCAAACTCCACACTCCTTATGATAGATAACCAAAGAGAGATATGTTGAGGTATTTAGGATGTTTAGAAAAGATTTGGATAAAGTTTGGATTTGTCAAAACAACCAATTTCCTTACATTTATTTGGATCAATTCACTTGTTTAATTATTACCCTTAATACCGGTGTAACAATTGTAGATCAATTTTTATCTCAACCTAAATCTAGGTTTATTGACTCAAATTGACTCCCAAAAGCTCAAGAATTCTAGATCTAGGTATCAAATCACCTATCTTCTAAGTGGAAGAATACCCAATTATTGTTGATTTCTCCTACAATTTCACCAACCAATCAAGCTAGTCAATTGAAGCATATAATCCATACATGGTGATCAAGCATATATGAAACACAATTTTAATTCATCAACAATAATCAAATTCTTGGAAATACATAACATCAAATCCAAACAATATCCAATCAATCTTCCCCATCACATCCCTAACCTCAACAATTGAATTAGCTACTCATGAATTCAAAATGAAACACAATCCTTCTCAAATTGAACATAATAAGAGTAAGGAACAAGAAATCTTAGGAATTTGGTGATGGATCTTCAATTCCGTGATGTTTCTTCTCCCCGATCCTTGGTTTTTAACCCTTGGACTGCTCTTTTTCGCCCTTTTCTTCACTCTCCTCGATCCCCAAAAATATTATGAAGTCTCCTTTCATGTTGTAATTTCCCTTGCTTTTATAGCTGAAATTCCCGCTTCGGTCCCGAGTGGAATGGTTTCATCCCGAGTGGGATGGTATTCTTTAAAAACTCCCAGAAATTAGCCCATCCCGAGTGGGATGGTCTCATCCCGAATGGGATGACCTGTCCCGAATGAGACAGAATGGTCCCGAATGGGATAGCCCTGCTGCACAAAAATTCTCGCCAAATTTCTGAGTTCCGAATGGGATGCTGCCTCTCGAGCTCAGGTCCCGAACGGAACCCATTCGTCCCGCTCGGAATGGTCCCTATTTTTTTTGCCAAATTTGCTCGAAAAACCCGAATTTCTTGCTCGTTTCATCTCCCACACACTCAAACACCTCTCAAACACCATGTGAAGGTAAAATCAACCAAAAGAAGAGATATGTGTGTGATTTGTGCACCAAATTCACATCCAATCATGCAATTAAACACTATAAAACAACACAAATTATACACATATCACCACTAGCCTGGCTTTAAAAGCTGTAACTTCTCCATCTGCTCCCTTCTTTCGCTTGTATACCCATTTGCACCCTATGGCCCTAAAGTCATTAGGCAGAACAACTTTCTGGTATACACCCATAACAGTTATGGATTCAATCTCAGAATCCATGGTGATGCTCCACTTCGCAACATCCTTGTACTGTACTGCCTCTTCATAGGTCAGTGGGTCAGAGTCCTCATGTTCGTCTTCAGGGCTCAAGTCCGAAGACTCACCCATGAACATGTACCTTTTGGGCTGGAAAATAACTCTCCCACTGCGACGAGGCATAGGTGTTGTATCAGCAGTTGGTGCAGCAACTTGTGGTTTTGCACCTTGCACTAAAGAACGCGCCGGTGGTGCTGTACCTCTCACAGGTGCACCCACGTTCGCACGTTCCCCTTCCCTTGGAATCGCATTCTCATCTTCAATTTCTTGAAGAACTACATCACTCCTTGTCTTGTGGTTTCTTACATACTCGTCCTCCAAGAATCTAGTGTTGGTGCTAACAACGACTCTTTGACTCTCAGGACAATAAAAGCAACCACCTTTTGTTTGCCTAGGATACCCTATATACAACATTACCTTGGTTCTGCTTTCTAACTTATCAGGTTCCTTCATCAGCATGTGTGCTGGACAACCCCATACTCTGAACTTGCACAAACTGGGTTTACGTCCAAGGAAGAGTTCACAGGGTGTCTTAGGAACCGATTTAAAAGGCACCAAGTTTAATATGTAAGCCATTGTTTCCAATGCGTATCCCCAAAACGAAACGGGTAAGCTTGCATAACTCATCATTGATCTTACCATCTCCAAAAGAGTTCTATTTCTTCTCTCGGCTACACCATTTTGCTGGGGAGTACCCGGTGCAGTCCACTGGGATGTAATCCCATGATCTGACAAATATTGCAGGAACTCGTTCCCGAGGTATTTGCCACCGCGGTCAGATCACAGCAACTTGATAGTTTTCCCGACCTTCTTTCTACCTCAGCCTTGAACTCTTTGAATTTCTCAAAGCATTAAGACTTGTAGCGAAGCATGTAAACGTATTCGTATCTCGAGTAATCATCAATGAAAGTGACAAAATACTCATACCCTCCATGAGCCTGTGTGGACATGGGCCCACATAAGTCAGAATGGATCAATTCCAACACATCCTCTGCTCGAGACTGACTAGCCGTAAAAGGCCTAGAAGGCATCTTGTCGTTGAATTCGCTTCAAGTTAATGTGACCCAGTCTCAAGTGCCAGAGATATGTAAGATCCTCATCAGAAGAAATAAACTTTTTCTTTCAAGGATTACCAATTAAAGATGAATTACATGCAACATTTGCGGAAGTCTTATGATGATAGTTAACGACATAGAGAGAGTTATTCAGCATTCCACGACAGATAACAACGTTATTACCAATGATAGAAACACCACTATAAAAAATAACTGAATATCCATCAACATAATGTTTGGAAACTGAAATAAGGTTCCGCTGAAAATCCGGCACATATAAAACATCTCTCAAAGTCAAAACAGAATCATCAAAGTACAAGGTGACATCTCCAATGGCAGTTGCACTAACTTGTGTTGCATTCCCCATTGAGATGGTAACTTTGTCATTCTTCAGCACCCTCCTCGGTGTGAACCCCTGCAAAGTGTAATACACATGGTCAGTAGCTCCAGTATACCCACGAATGAGTAGAAACCGATGTTAAACATGTTTCCGTTACAAATGCAAATGACGTACCTTGTCCCTTACTTCCACATGCATTCTTACTTGAAGTGACACCAACCCTCTTCATCTCATTTGACTTC
>JAPKLW010007929.1:0-14147 GCA_026898455.1 Plectranthus barbatus | reverse complement strand
GAGAGATACACTTACAGCCTAGGACCGCTTTGTGGAGGTCTATTGATATTAATTAAAAAAATTTGCTTAGTATTTTTCTTTTAAAAAAGTTCTTTATGCGCACACATAATTTCTTTGTCATTATATTTCCCAAATTTTTGCATGTAATAATACAAGCCCAAAAATTCCCAAAATATAATCCAACAAGAAATTAATCACATAAGCAAGCTTGAAAGCTGTAAATAATAAAAGCGATAAAACATGCTTTTCCTATTATCTACACATGCTTAATTGCGCACATAAATAAATCACATATCATATGAGGACAATTAAGGCAAACAAAAATTCCTCGTGGCCCCAAAAATAGAAAAAATAAATTCTATCTATTACAATTTGAATTTTGAATTAATTTGGATAATTCCAAATCTTTTTCAAATCTTCCAAATCTTCAAGGGCCTTCAAATCTGGATACACCAAATCTTCTGGGATTTAGGCCTTTGTGATCTGATGATTTGCCCTAACCTTAATGCAAAGCCTAGGGTTTACACAGGATTGCACAAACCACCAAAACCACGAGCCACCGCGACGGGACAGCAGCAGCCGACGACGACCACAGCCGCCGCGCCCGGCACGCCGCGCGCTCACGCGCGCCTCGCGCTGCCGCTGCCGTGCCGCGCAGCGTGGCCCTGTGCCCGCGCGCGCACTGCTCGCGCCCCGGCCGTGCGTGCCTGCCGCGCCGCCAGCGCTCGCTGTCGTCTCCGTCGGCCCTGCGTCGGCTCCATCTTCGTTCTTCGTCCTCGACCCGTCCAAATTAAATTTGAAAAATTACAGAAAAACTATTCTATTACAATTTTTCAAAATCTACACTAATCGCTCGTGATTTTACAAAACAATTCAGCCCTACACGGATAAACCACCGCGGGCTGAATTAACGGGTTTCCACGAGGAACAAAAACCATCCACAAAAAACAATAAATCCATACATGCATATTGAATTCAATTATGAACAACAAAGCCATAAATCAGAAACCTCGCTCTGATACCAATTGTAGGGTTTTTCCGTGAACCGAATCACCAAAACCAAACTGAACCGGATCGATTTATGGATATTGCATATAATTCAAATTCACAAATCCCTAGCATGCTCCTATGAATTTAATAACCAGTATTGTGGATTGAGGGATTACCGTTATTCCGTCGAGTATGTACCGATCTTTTGCGTTTGAATTCCAAACTCCAATTCAACCACGCAATTCGATTTGTTTGCGGAAACAGAAATTAGAATACTAATTTCTAGAATAAAATCGAAAGAACAAAGAGGAAGAGGGAAATCTGTTGTTCTCCAGATTAGATCTTCAGATCTGTATCCCGGTGCTGATCAGATCTACTATTGGTGAGGACTCCGTAGTTATGTGGCTTAAGCAGGACCAGAATCGAAATTCTCCTCCTCTGACAAAGAAGTCGGCGCCTCTCTCTCTCTACCCTAGGGTTTTGAATGATTTGAATAATCACAAAAAGAGTGGCTAGGGTTTCCAGAGAGAGTGGTCTATTCATAGACCCAGGGTTTTATCCCTAATGGGCTACTGGGCTCAATTCAGCACACTTATTTGGGCCAGAACTGGGACCTAATGCAAATAATAAAGTGGGCCTATAAATTAATTAATTCCCATGTCCACAACCCAGGACACAATTAATTAATTAATATTAATTCTTTTCCACCACAGAATTAATACTGACCTACCCCTTTATTACCACGTTATGAGAACGGGCTGCATTTTTTGACAATCCCCATATTTAAGGTTACCGGACATCCATTAATTAATCAGAGCCTCTGACAAGCTCTAACTACAATTAATTAATATCTTATAATTCCTGAGTAGTACCACTTAAACCTTATCACTCGTGCCTGAAATTAATCAGCCTGCAGGACTTTGGCACGATGAATGTTATTGAGCTCCTCAGGGAATGTCCCCATCCTATTACTCGGATATGGTTACCTAAACACAGTCTCAGGCGGTACTACACGAACTGCTGTTACCCAAGATGCGGATATACGAGCACGTTACTTAGGCTCTCTACCATGGCAAGTCAAAGCTACTGTCAACCAGTGCAAACCCCTGAACCTTCGTTAGGGTTCGGACTCAATCAATATAACGAGATCTTGTATTCGCTGATGTCAGACAGACGAATACATCTCACTGTGGTCCATCAATACGCCACCTCTGCGTACCAGCATGTCAAGTAACCAAGACAGACTACTTATCCCGACAATGCCGCAGCCATCCGGACAGACGTATCCTCATACGCTGTCTCGGCTGTGATCAGGTTTATGTCTCACTAGGTCAAGTGATCATACTGTCTTCTGCGATCTACAACACGCCGTATGATCGTCCCTATCGGTGAGACAAATGGATACCATTGTTCATACATGTAAGATCGTTAACAGATAGGAGAAATAAACCATTGTATACTCATTATAATAAATGCTTTCAGTATACAAAACCCATCACTTAGCCGAACATAGGGACTATTGTTGAGAGACAAAGTCGAACCATGTAGAGAAGCTGAGTAGAATCCATCATTTGGTGATGCAGATCCTGGTGGGCTGAAATACAAGTTTTATTAAGATCAAATTGGACCAAGATAGATTAATTTAATTATGACATACGAGATTAATGGATTCGATTTGGGCTTAGTTTAATTAATTTCAAAATTTAGATTTTATTAGATTTTATTTTCTTTCTAGATGTTTATTTCTCATTTTATTAGAAAGATATTAAGATATACTTGTTGTATATCTTAATAGATTTGATTTGCCTTTCATATTTATTTTCCTAGTTAGATTAGGATTAGAGATTTCGTTTTCACCCTAAAAATATGGCTTCATATTCTCGTTATAATTTGGTTTTCAGTTTAATAATATTTGTGAGTTATATTTCCTATTATCTGAAAGCTCGAGAATTTCTATGGAATATCTTGAAATTCAAATTGACTGATCAACTGGACTTACACATCTAATTGTAGCATCTTCACCATATTCAGTGTTGTTGAGGTAAGTTGCTTACTGGGTCATAGGGGTTCGTCCTTGCCTATGATTATTTGAGGGTGGAGTTCAAAGGTGCTAAATTTTCACCTGTATCAATTTTATTTCCATGTTGCGTCTATTCAACTCTGTTCCTGGGCTACAACTCTTCATATATCAACGAAGATGATCATATCATTTGGTATCAAGATCTAAGTCGTGTCTTTCTTTTATTTTCCTTTCAGTTCAATTTCGTATTGTGTCTTATTTCGTGTGTAAAAAACAATCGAGTCTTTATCCACCATTATCATTATCATCGTGTCTGCATATAGAGTCTTATATCACTTTTTGTCTGCGTGTTTTGATCCATAATTCGTGTCTTCAATCCGCATGCCTTAATCCATGTCTGTGTGTCTAAACTCAAAAATTTGTGTAAGGATTCGTAAAGCGTGTCTTGGTTGCGTGAAAATTCTTTTATGATCTTGATTACGATTTTGAGATTTTGGTGTCTTGGTTAGGTTGAATTTTATAGTCTCAATTTGTTTTCTTGCGAGTCAAGATTGGATTGTTGGTTTAAGCATATCTTGTAGGATTTGTTTTTGTGCATACTTATATGATATCATCCATATCCGTATCTTTTTGTACCTAGGGAATACTTTGTGTCTTTCGAAAACTTGATTCTTGAAGTGATAAGTTCGTTATTTCGCTAACTTATCATTGAGTTTTTGTCCATTTAGTGTTCAAGATATGCAATTTTCATCAGTATTTGTGCATGATTTTATTTCGGTGTTATGTGGTGTTATGATGGTGAAATCTGGCAGGACATAGGCCAAGTTTGGAGGAAGTTCGAGAGCAGGCCACATGGCTCTGTCTCGGCCGAGATGAGACGTACCTCGGCTGAGACGAAGCCCCGAGATGAGACGTACCTCGACCAAGTGAAGATTGACGCGGGAGCTCCATCTCGGCCGAGATAAACCTCATCACGGCCGAGATGGGAGATCAAAATGCACACGTGGCAGACCGAGGTGGAGAAAGCCGGACCAATTCATCTCGGCCGAGATGCCTTCTATCTCGGCCGAGACGTATCTCGCTGGGGCAAAAATTTGGGATATTTTTGGGCCTATCTTTCCCTGTAGATTTGTACCTTGTGAAGCATATCTGTACCACTATATAAACACCTGTATTTCGAGTTTTAGAGGGTAGACAGTTTATTTTGAGAATTATATATTATTTCCAAGGCAGAGATTTGTGGATTATTACTTTGTGGAGTTGAAGACAGTTGATGGAATTGTTCTCTTCCGTTTGGAACTCAGTTTTAATGCAAGATTGTTATTTCAGGTTTAATCTTTTCATGATTTCTATTATTATGAATATGTTGAACTAAATTCTCAATCAGATTCTAGGGTTAAAAGTCTATCTTGAATACATGTTCTAAAGTTATTTATTCAAATGCCTTTTCTTGATTGATTTGTGGAATCCTGTGTTTTAATTCAAACTTGGTTTTGTTGGCCACTTAATTAGGTTATTAGTTAATTAATTTGAGACTCAAAAGGTGATAATTGATTAACAGGAAAAGGATTTCACAATATAATTCATTATTCTTGTCTTAAAAGGAAGGAATTATATTATAGGAAAAATATCTGTTGTTCTTTGGAGTTATTGATTATTTCTTGAGACCGAAAGGGTAAAGGATTTCAATAATCTACTTTGTGAATTGTCTTACAACGAAGTTTGCAATATTTTCCTGATTTCCATCTTTCAAGGAATTAAATTGGCATTTGATGAATTTATTTTACATGTTAGTAAGGATAGTAATAAAATCCCTAGTTACTGAACTCTTGCATTTATCTGAACAAACCTTTAAATTTGCCTGCTATAATAAGTTTTCTCTAATTAAAGAATTGTTTCCTAATTGTTTCTGGAATTTATGATACAAAACTCTTTTCAAAATTTGATCGCCTCAAACAATCTTCCGAAAAGCTATAATTCAGTTTTCAAGACATTCATTATTTCATTCCTCGAGGGATCGATAATTACATTTGCCGCTATATTGTTAGCTATGCTAAGTCGCTAATAATTTTTAGCGATCAAATTTTGGCGCCGTTGCCGGGGAATGAATAGAATAAATCTTGATATTGAATTTTTTATTGGAATTTTGATTTGAGCCCTATTTTTACTACTTTCGATTTAATTTTCGTAAGATTTCCTTTTCTGTTTCGACCGAGTTGATACTCATCTCGGCCGAGGTGATATTCTGTATCTTGGCCGTTGTGTCTCGTATCCCAGCCGAGACAGACACAAAACAAAAAAAAACGAAAGTTTCTATATTAGTTGCTTTTATTTCCCCTGTTGAGTAATTCCATACTTATCAGTTTTCTTTAATATTTCGTTTATGTTTAATCACTTTATTTTCTTTGGTTTCAGTTAGTCTATGAACACAAGGAAAAGTGGAAAAGAACCAATTCCACTCGATCCTGAGATAGAAGCTACTTGTCGTCGAAACAACAGCAGAAAGAACCGAGGAGAAGCTGAGAGTAGTGAAAACAAAAACATGGAAGACAATCAGAACAATCAGGATCCACCACCCGGTCTTACACCGGAAGAGCAAGCTGAGATGGTCCGGGAGATGCAAGCCATGAGGGATCAGATCCGAATACTGAACGAAAGGAACAACCAGAATCCTCAAAGAGAGAGACATCCGGGTGGGCATATTCCAGGAGATGGGGACGATGCGGAAGAAGAAGAAGTGGAAGATCTGAGGTTTGATGCTGATGAAGATGAGGATGCTATTCAAAAAAAGTACAGACCTAAGTTCCAGGAGACCGACTTCAGCATTGGCATCAATGCCAATAACTTTGAGCTGAAGATTGGCCTGGTGCAAATGGTTCAGCAAATCCAATATGGGGGCCGAGCGACTGAGGATCCCTACGCTCATCTTGACAAGTTCCTGATGCTCTGTAATACAGTCAAGATCAATGGAGTCAGCAAAAGTGCTATTCGGCTAAGGCTCTTTGCCTTCTCTCTCCGAGACAAAGCTCAGTCTTGGTTCACTGCCTTGGACAAAACCAACATTAGCACATGGGCAGAACTAAGGAATGATTTTCTTGCCAACTTCTTCCCACCAAGTGTTATCAGACAACAGAAGAAGGACATCACTAGATTTGCTCAAAGGGGTGATGAGAATTTTTATGAAGCCTGGGAGAGATACAAGGAATTGTTGAGATTATGCCCTGGCCACAACCTGAGTTTGGCAGATCAAGCTGAAACTTTCTATGAAGGGTTGAATGAGAAGACCGTGGAGCTTGTGGATTCCACTTTGGGAGACTCGGTCATGACAAAGGGTCCCCAGAGGGCTATGGATTTCTTCCAGAAGATGGCAAACAACAGTCAGAGATGGTCCAATGTTCGACAGAGGCCTGTCAATGCTGTGGAGCAGGTTGCTACTGAGGAAGTTGACATGAAAGCTGAATTGAAAAAGCTTCGAGAGGATTTCGCAGTACTGAAGGCTGGAAAGATAGTTGCTGTTGTTGAGCAAGTTCAAGTACAAGAAGAAGGAGGCTGCATGGACGTGAACTTTGTCCAACGAGGTGGGTTCCAAAATAACTACCGAGGAGGCTATCAACAAAACAATCAGGGTTACAACCCTAATGCTGCAAGAAACCATCCTGGTTTCTCTTACTCAAATCCTCAAGGAGCAGAACAACCACCGGCCAATTTTGCAACTCAAGGTGGAGCAGTTGTTGAGAAGAAAAAGCCCAATCTGGAAGAAATCCTAGCCAAATTCATGGAAGGGTCCACCGACAAAGTAGGAAAGCTTGATCAAGAAGTCTCAGGGATCAACAACAAGGTTGACGTAATGCAGAAGCATTTAAAGATCATTGAGACGCAAGTTAGCCAGATCGCAAATGCTCTTGGAACCCAGCACAAACCCGGCCACCTTCCGAGCAACACTGAACCCAATCCGAAGAATCAGAAGGGCGAGGTCAATGCCATCACTCTCAGAGGTGGAAAATCATATCAAGGGCCAAAGAATCCCGAAGCAGGCCAATCGGAAGGAGAAGAGACAGAGCAGAGAGAGGAACCCGCCGAGGAAGGCTCTGTCTTGGCCGAGACAGAGCCCAAAATGGCCGAGACAGAGGAGCCAGATGCGACCGCCGCATCCACACCATCTCGGCCGGGACAGACGCCGGTCAAGCCCACTCATCGCCCTCCTATGCCGTATCCGCAATTCTTCGCCAAGTCAAAGATGAATGAAAGGTACGCACGGTTCCTTGAAAATATGAAGAAAGTACATATTAACATTTCGCTTGTAGAAGCTTTGCAAGAAATGCCAGGGTACATCAAATTCCTGAAGGCTATGGTGGCGCAGAAAAGACCTATGCTGAAACACGAGACGGTGAACCTGTTTGAAGAATGCAGCGCAATACTTCAGAAGAAGCTGCCCTTAAAGAGGGAAGACCCTGGTTCTTTCACCATCTCTTGTGTTATAGGTGGAGAGACGTTTGGCAAAGTGCTCTGCGATTCTGGAGCGAGCATTAATCTGATGCCATTGTCGATATTCAAAAGACTGGAGATTGGAGATATCAAGCCGACAACTATCACACTTCAGATGGCTGATAGATCAATCTCATATCCTAAGGGGATTGTCGAAGACGTACTGGTAAAGGTTAAAGATTTCATACTTTCGGCTGATTTTGTTGTTTTAGATATGGAAGAGGATCACAATATCCCGCTGATTCTGGGGAGGCCATTTCTGAGGACCGGAGGAGCCCTGATCGACATTTGAGAGGGGAAACTGACATTCCGTGTCAACAATGAGTCAGTGACCTTTTCAATCTACAAATCCATGCAGAAGCATGACGATGGAAGTTATCAAGAGGAGTGTCATATGATCAACTGCTTTGAGCCGGTGATTTCTTCACCTTTCTCTTCGCTTAAGACTGATCCGGATTATCTCGAGAACTGTTTACTGCATTCTCTCTTTTCTTCTACAGATCTTGACATTGCCAATGAGGAAATCCAAGACCTTGTGATGGAGCTGGACATTTTCGAAGAAATTCCAAGGCATAAAGAGCTAAAAAGGGAGAAGTTGCCAGCCCGGTTCAGCAGAATTTTGGAGGAAAGACATGGAAAAGGCTCTGTCTCACTCGATAAGAAGCGAATATTGACCGAGGCGAGAAATCGAGGCAGAACGGCCGTGGCGAGAGGGAAAATGACCAATTTGGCCATAACGGCCGAGATCAAGTCCATCCCGGCTGAGACAGATGGAACGGTCGATCTGAAGGATAAAACGGTCGAAACAGAGAGACGTGGAAAAGGGATTCGTCCAACACGGGGTATCTCGGTCGAGACAAAGACCAACGAGGGACAATCTAACTCCGATCCGCCTGTTCTAGACCTAAAACCTCTACCTTCCCATCTCAGGTATGCCTTCCTTGGTCCAAACGACACTTTTCCTGTAATCGTGTCTTCTTCTCTGACACAGGTTGAGATGGACAAGCTACTACGGGTTCTGAGACAACATAAGGCTGCTATTGGATGGACACTGGGGGATATCAAGGGAATCAGCCCTTCTGTTTGCATGCACAAGATAATTTTGGTGGAAGATGTCAAACCAAAGAGGCAAGCACAGAGAAGGCTTAACCCTATCATGCAGGAGGCAGTGAAGAAAGAAGTACTGAAGCTTCTTGACCATGGGATGATTTATCCCATTTCAGACAGTTAATGGGTGAGCCCGACTCAGGTGGTCGCAAAGAAAGGAGGGATGCAGATCGTCAAGAATGATGATGGAGAAGAGGTCGCCACCCGACCGGTCACAGGATGGCAGTTCTGCATCGACTACAGAACCCTCAATGCTGCTACGTGCAAAGATCATTTTCCACTGCCATTCATTGATTAGATGTTAGATAGACTTGCTGGTTACCCCTTTTACTATTTTCTTGATGGTTATTCAGGGTACAACCAGATAGCAGTGGCACCTGAGGATCAGCACAAAACAGCTTTCACATGCCCCTACGGTGTATTTGCCTACCGGAGGATGCCCTTTGGCCTTTGCAATGCTCCGGCGACCTTCCAGAGATGCATGATGGCCATCTTCCACGATCTGATAGAGGACATCATGGAGGTATTCATGGATGACTTCTCTGTTTTTGGTAGTTCTTTTGATATTTGTTTGCAGAACTTAGCTACCGTCATGGAGAGGTGTACCGAGACCAACTTATGTCTGAATTGGGAGAAGTGCCATTTTATGGTACGTGAAGGGATTGTCCTGGGACATAGAGTGTCTGCTGAAGGACTGGAAGTGGATCGAGCAAAAATCACTGCAATTGAGAAGATGCCACCACCAGTCAACGTGAAGGGAGTAAGGAGTTTTCTTGGCCACGCTGGATTCTACAGAAGATTCATCAAGGATTTTTCCAAAGTGTCTCGACCTCTTTGTAATTTATTGGAAAAAGATGTCTCTTTTGTATTTGACTCTGACTGTTTGCAGGCTTTTGAGCAGTTGAAGAAGGCCTTAGTCACTGCACCTGTTCTGACTTCTCCAGACTGGAGTGAGCCTTTTGTGCTTATGTGTGATGCTAGTGACTATGCGGTAGGAGCAGTCTTAGGCCAGCTGAGGGTGAAATTGTTCCATGTCATCCACTACGCCAGCAAGAGCATGAATCCGGCGCAGTGTAATTATACCACTACAGAAAAAGAGATGCTAGCAGTCGTTTACGCTTTTGATAAGTTTCGGCCCTATCTTATCGGGTCGAAAACTATTGTTTATACTGACCATGCTGCTATTAGATATCTCTTTGCTAAACAGGATGCCAAGTCCAGGTTGATCAGATGGATCCTACTCCTTCAGGAGTTTGACGTAGAGATCAAGGACAGAAAAAGGAGCGAGAATGTGATAGCTGATCACTTGTCACGTTTGGAGCCCTCATCTGAGGCGGAAGAGCAGGGGTTGAGGATTCGGGAGACATTTCCTGATGAGCAGATGTGCTACATTGAAGATTTGAGAGCGACGCTCGAATCCAAGACACCGTGGTTTGCTGACTATGCAAACTACCTTGCCACTGGTGCCCTTCCTCCAGACAGCTCCCCATATGCACGGAAGAAATTCCTGCATGAGGTCCGATTCTACTATTGGGAGGATCCCTACCTGTGGCGCCGATGTGCCAACGACATTATTCGGCGTTGTGTTCCGCAGTCCGAGTGGTGGCAGATATACGAGGCCTGCCATTCTTCTCCTACAGGTGGTCACCATTCAGCCAACCGAACTGCTTTCAAGATTCTAGCAAGTGGATTCTACTGGCCCGCTATCCACGAGACCTATCGGGGCTGGATTACTGGTTGTGACCGATGCCAGAGGACTGGCAACCTTTCTCGGAAGGATGAGATACCGCAGACACCTGTGATCGAGGTTGAAATCTTTGATGTCTGGGGGATAGACTTCATGGGACCATTCTATCCTCCAGAGGCTTCTCTTATATTTTACTCGCAGTGGACTACGTCTCAAGATGGGTGGAAGCCATTCCTACCACCACCAATGATTCAAGAGTCGTGGTCAACTTCCTGCAGAAGCTGATGACCCGTTTTGGAGCACCGAGAGCCTTGGTAAGTGATGGTGGTTCACATTTTCTTAACAAATTGCTTGCTTCACTTCTTGCCAGGTACGGAGTAAAGCATAGAGTTACCACACCATACCACCCTCAAGGGAATGGACTGGCTGAGCTCTCCAATAGGAAATCAAGCGGATTTTGGAGAAGACAGTCAAGCAGAAAAAGGACTGGGCAATCAACTTGGATGATGCACTATGGGCCTACCGCACTGCCTACAAAACCCCTATAGGTATGACTCCTTATCAGCTTATTTTTGGTAAGTCTTGTCATTTGCCTGTAGAGATGGAACACAAGGTATGGAAAGCACTGAAAGAGCTCAACATGGACTGGAAACACGCTGCGGCAACTCGAGCTATGGCCCTGAACGAGCTGGAAGACTTGCGGTATGAGGCCTATGAGAACAGCGTGATTTACAAGACAAGGGCCAAGAAGTTTCATGACCAAGGGATTCGCTCCCAGGTTTACAGCTCGGGCGATCGAGTGCTGTTGTTCAACACCCATCTCCGATTCATGCCCGGTAAGTTGCAGTTTAAGTGGAAGGGACCTTACACAGTTGTTAGTGCCTTCCCAAATGGAGTAGTCGAGCTGGCAGGCCAAGATGGTACAACATTTAAAGTCAGCGGTAGTAACCTGAAGAGATATTACAGCCCACAACAAATCTGTGTTGTGGAAACCTACTACCTAGACAGACCTTGAAGAAAAAGGTAATGTCGAGCTAGCGACATTAAATCAAGCACTTGTTGGGAGGTAACCCAATAATTAAGTTATTAAATTTTTAGGTGAGTCGAGTCAGTTCTGGGTCTAGTTATTTTAATTTAATCATGTTATGTTTTCAATATCGTCTGTTTAAGTTGAAGGGTCCCGAGGAACAAGCCTCTGTCTCGGCCGAGACAGGATGCAACACGGCCGAGACAGAACACCTGCATTTTGGCCGAGGAAGCATCTGCCACGGCCGAGATGCCCATCTCGGGCGAGGTAAGTGTTTCGCACCCCGTTTTGCTATTATTTTATAAATATAAAAAAAATATATTTTTCGCCTCGACCGAGATGGACTCCATCTCGGTCGAGACAGAGGCGCGGGATTTAAAACTTTTAAAAGGAATGAACAACCCTCTTTCCCCCACTTCTCCACACACGCACGCACGAAAACAAAAACAACACGCCCTCTCACCTTCGTTTCTCCGCGCGAATTCAACTTCTCCATGGAAGGTAAGTTCCTAAACTCGATCTTCTACAATTCCCTTGCTTTTTAGTTGATAATCATGCCCCATACATTGTTAAATTAGGGTTTTTACTTTATTTGGGAATTTGATTGAAGTATGAACTTGAGTTGAAATTTGTGTGAATACTTTGATATGGATTGCGTGTTTAGTCGATATACTTGCCATATTGTAGTCCATTGCTCTTGAGAAGTTAAATTTTACTTAGCTAGGGCTCCAATTCGTTAGACGTGATTTCCCCCAATTTGACAAAATTCGAAACATGTCTTATTTCTCAAATTGTTACATTGTTTGGGTTTTGTATAGTTTTATAAGCCATGTTTGATTGCCAATTTGATATGGGTACTTGTATTGGGGGAATATTTTGTTTTTTTGAATTTATGCTAACTGGGAGATTTTTGCCTCGTAGGTATGGACAATGAGTACGTCCCGGAGTTTGATGAGGAGTCAGAGAGTGTTAGATATGAGGAGTTGCTCACGTACCCAGTCAAGGCGACTCCCTTCCTCAACCACCAGACTATGCAGCAGCTCGGGATTGACGAGGATGTTTCTGCCCTTTTTCGCCGCATTGGTTGGGGCTGTTTGCTCAACAGGACATGGCCTACCTATTCCACTCTCACTCGAGAGTTCATGGCTACTGTCCAGGTCCACATGAGTAGGGGGAAGGGACCGGAGCCGATGTCCATGTCTTTCCAGTTGATGAATCAGTCACACCGCCTCACCCGGTCAGAGTTTGACACCATCTTGGGGTGCCCACCAGGGGGAATCTTCCATGACCACCCAGACTTCAGAGTGGCCGAATTGTGGTCCGACATCGCCGCTCTTACCCCCGTGGGTCAAGGCAGATTTGACACGGGGAACATGAAGTCCTCGCATGTGGACAACCCCGTCTTCTGCTACATAATCAAATGGATGGGGTCCTGCATCTTTGGGAGGCATGAGAGCGGGAAGTCTCGACAGAAGGAGGTTCACGTGCTTTATTGTATGCTTGCAGGTATCCACGTCAGCCTGGCCGGATGCATTATGGAGAATATTGGCAGGCAGGCAAAGACAAAGCGGGGAGATATCTGGTGGGGTGGTCTGATCACCCCCATCGCCTTAGCTTATGGATATCCCACAGACGACCTCCGACTGGAACATGGATGACGCGTCTTGGACGTCAGTCATTTGGTTACCCGGACTATGCTGGTTCTAGACCCACCTCACCATTTGAAGCTGTCCACCGGAGACTTGTTCCCTTTGCCTAACACCCCGCTCACCCTGATGCGGCTAAAAGTTCAATAAAATTAAACCTCTAACTACACAAGAATAATATTTGTCAAATCCAGGTCCTTCCCCGCTTCGCCCGCTAGAATACCGAGATACTATAGCAAAGTCCTATTGCTAGGCATGATACAATCGTTGAGTAGTTTCTAACAATCTAAGCATTCAATTTAAACCTATGCTAACAATATATGACAAACATTGAATTAAACAAACAATCATCAATTGATCAATCCTTTCCCAAATCGGTAAACCAAGACAATCAAATTCTCAAATTAGGAAGATAGGATGTTGAGATGAGTGTAGATGCAATCAAATTAGGTTAATCATTGATGTAAACACATTTTAATTCCTAGGAGATTGAGCAATCGACCCTACACTCGTTAACCCCTTGTCACGGCGAGCTAACGATTGATGATCTAAGACTTGCAAACCATCACGTTATTAAGCCCTAGACCACTCCAAATAGTTCGTCAATTATTGCCCTACGACCTAGCACCGCACATGGATTGGAACTAAAATCGTATGAATCTACACTATTCACGATGATTCCACCCGCGTATTGGCTGCAGGGTTCACATCAACTACCTCCTACGATGGCTATTACCTACACCTAGGAGGTAAGGAACAAGTTCTAGTGCAATTCAAGCTCTCAAAGGAAAGTAAACAAACAATTCTCAAACCAAATGATCATGCATCCTTACTCAAATCAACATCCAAAAGGAATTAGAACATCATACCTTTCAATTGTACAAATACAAAGTTGAATTCAATTACATCCATTACAATTTGAAAAGTAGAGATTGTAATCTTCCCCAATTGGATTTGTATGCCTTGATCTACCACCTTGATTCTTCACTTCTCTTCCAAGGATTGGTGAATTAAGCTCTTGGATACTCTAGAATTTGGATGAATCGTGATAGAAATTGGAATCTAGGAGAAATCACAACTAGATTTATGAAAAATGACAAAAAGCTCCTCAAATAACTGACTTCTCCCCTTTTATAGACAAGCAAACAGGGCCTCGGATCGCCCGGTCGAAGTATGGCTCGCCCG
>JAPKLW010007928.1:0-14147 GCA_026898455.1 Plectranthus barbatus | reverse complement strand
GCGTGCGTTGAGATTGGATACTGGAAATTATTCCTGGGGAAGTGAAACCGTAACAAGAAAGACCCGTATTCTTGATGTGGTTTATAATGCATCCAACAATGAATTGGTTAGAACACAGACTTTGGTGAAAGGTGCCATTGTGCAAGTGGATGCCGCACCTTTCAAGCAGTGGTATCTTCAGCACTATGGAGTTGAAATTGGCCGCAAGAAGAAGACTGTGTCCAAGAAGGAAGGAGAGGTATATCTTTCTTCATCCTCTTTGTTTGAATAATCATTGTCTAGCAAGAATTACGCCTTCACATCTGTATCTTGTACTGATTCAGAAGTAAAGTCATTTTGAGTGAGCGTTTCAAATCATTTTGCTCTGTCCTTTTTTAGGAGGCTGAAGCTGTCCCTACTGAAGAGGCAAAGAAGAGTAATCATGTCCAAAGAAAACTGCAAAAGCGTCAAGAGGATCGCAAGATCGACCCACATATCGAAGAACAGTTTGGCGGTGGTCGTCTGTTGGCAGCAATAGCCTCTCGTCCTGGACAGTGCGGGCGATGTGATGGGTAATGTCTTTTCTGCCTGTGCTTTTTTTGCCATGTTATGATCAAACATTTAACGTTTTTTTTTTTTTGTGTATATTTTACCAGCATTGAACTCCTTTGCATTCTTTGTTGTCCTTTTCGTAACCAAAAACTTGATTCTAATGATTTGGGTTTATTTTGTGTCTGAAATAGGTATATCTTGGAGGGAAAAGAATTGGAGTTTTACATGAAGAAAATTCAGAAAAAGAAAGGAAAAGGTGCCAGTGGCGCTTAACTGTCTTTGTAGTTCATCAAATTTTCCAATCAGAGCCGCACATTTTTTTTTTGTTTTTTGTTTTTATTTTCAACAATGTTTTTAAATATCTCGTTTTGTCATTAATTATATTATTATGTTTTGCTGCTTCTGAATGATATCTAGTGTTAATTTTGGGCTTAATTCGAACTAAATGAGAATTGATTTATTTCTTATGCCTACCTATTAATCTTGAAAACGTAGTTTTGGATTTTTCATAGTTTTGTTTTGCTAATTTATTTTCTCTACGTGGTGCTTGCTCTTGATCTACTAATAAGAATTTTATTTCAAGAAAACGTGGCTGGTTATGTTTCAAGTTCTAACACTTTGTTTTATGGTTAGCTTATTTTAATACTAGTCATGCATTTTAGTGAATCACCGACTTTAAATGTAAACATTGCACACCTCTATTTCCTAAGCATTTCAATAGCTATTTTTGGGCTGGCAATTTACAACATGATAAAAATTCGTAAAACGAATATCCACTAAAATGTTAATAAAAAAAAGTTTGTTTTTTTTCCGACGCTTATTCAACAATTATACAGTTTTATCATTAATAATATTAAACAATTTTTATTGTTTTTTTTTAATAATTATTGCATTAATCTTATTTATTGTATTGAATTTTGATAGGATTCTTATCATATTTATCTGATAAATTACTTATTAAATTTATATTTGGATTGAATTTCTCACTGATCTTTATAGTATTCATGTTTGAATTTCATAGATAGAGTTTAAATAATTCAAACATGGATCAAATCATCAAAGCTTCCTTAACATATCAAATATGAATTAGATGTTAATAGATCAGATTACTAGTGGATTGATAGTTGATGCAATAACAGCCCGATCCATGAAGTTCATCCTCATTTAAAATGTGCATTCAAATTATTTATTTATTTATTTATTTTTAAAAAAAAGTAAATACAGCAACTGCACCTTCTGAGTCCCGATAGATCGGTTTCAAAATTTACACCACTTAAAGGAAATCATATCAATCAATATATGAAAACTTCCACAAGACTGCTATCAAAGAATCACTAAGCAAATGCTACAAAACATGGGCAACTTATACCATAAATATATTATTTCAAGTTGTGAGCCCAAACATGAAGGAAGAGTGAGTAAGCCTTATCTATATATATATTAAAACAATACCGGATTCTTAATATGGTAATTATAGTTGCATTAATGATTCATTAATTAAACATCTTAGTTCATTAATTAATAACTAAAATTAAGTTGTGATATTTTTGGACATAATTGATAAATATGATTGGATTTATCACTAATATATTAAATACTTATTTATTTGTGTACAATTTTTTTAATATTTATTATGATTAGTAAGTTTATAATTTATTTAATATATTAATAATTAACTTAATTATAAAGTTTATTTAAATGTTTTAATATAATATTTAATTTAAATCACAAATAATTTGAGAATCACATGATTTTATATACTAGAACATATAATTAAATAAAATAATTTTTTCTTAACTATTATTAATTAAGCAACAATAATTACAAAATCTTATAAATACAATATTCATACGGAATAAATCCTAAGTTGATTTATATATGAATCCAATTCAAATTTAATTATATTAAAATCATAATAAATTTTATTAATATTTAGTTTTAAAATGGTGGATATTAAATAGAAAACAAAATTATATCAATATATTGGGATTATTATTACGTTAATGTTTACTACATTTATAACTTTAATTAAACAATTTAAAATCACCAAATCAACATATCAATTAGGAGATTACAATTGATTTGGTCTACAATATTCTAAATTTAGTTGATTTATAAATATGAATACATGATTTTGTAAATTAAGGAAGCAAATTCATCATGATTTTTGAATAAGTTATTAAATTAAACAAAATCCTTAAATCATGGCAAGATATGATCAAATTTCGGACCTTCTATTTTTATATTTGCACTATAAATACGAGTCTCTTATTTTCAATTTCACAAGTTCTCTATCTCTTTCAATGAAAATTTAAATTATGTTTCTTTGTTTAGCTTAGTCTTCTTTTATTTTATTGTTATTGTAGATCATATTATTTGGTCTCAAATTGAGATTCGAATAATGAAGAGTATTTTGTAAAGAGGAAGACCAAGATAAAAGAATTCATATTTGCTCGAAGTTTCATGTTTCAATGTGAGGGCAACACATGATTGTAGTTTGCATTGTATGGTTTATCATATTTCATTTAGTTATTTCTCTACACTTCATTACTTTTCTTTTACTTTTTGAGTTTTTATGCAACTTTCTTATCCATATGATACAATCAAACTAATTTCATGATTCTTTATAAAAAAACCTAAATTGAATGCATAATTTTTAATTAATTGGAAGAAGATTATTTAAAATATTAAAAAAGTTTAAAATAACATTATTTTGTATTATGTAAAAGAAAAAACATTGCATGAAATTTCAAAGCGATCACGAATATAATTAAATTGAAATAAGTATGAAGAATATCTCAATAAATATAATAAAGAAAATTATTTATAAAATAATATTAAATTAAATCGAAATGTGGCAGCAAATGAAATGAAACGTAATAACAACCAATCAGATACAATATATTTAAATAATTAATAAAAATATTAAATGAAACAACAAAATATTTGTAAAAGTAACAACAATCTTATTTTGTGACTTTATTTAATTAAATATCGATTTTACTAATCATTTAGAATAATAAAAAATTGGACTAAAAAGTGCTATTAAATAAAATAAATAACAAAAGATATTAAATGAACTGCAAAATGATTGCAAACATAATAGCAATATGATTTAAATATAAATTCGATTGATCATTTGAGTTTAAACTAAACAAATTAATGTTATTTATTATTAAACAAAATAACAAGTAAGAAAATATTAAATAAAATCATAAAATAATCACAAATATAATAGTAATTGATCATGTAAAATCAATCGCCATTATGATGTTATTTATTGATTTGATTAATCATCATGTTTATTAAGAAAATTTAATAAAAGACTATTAATAAACTATGAAAAAATATATATTTTTTTAAAATCCTTCTTGTCTAAGTTTTTAATTTAATTTTGTACATTTTAGTATTACTAATATTCACACAATTAATTCGTTTCCTCACATAAACGCATGAGAATATAATATTCCTCTTAAAAATAACTTAATTCATTACACCAACTTAAAATATGAATTATAAAAAAATATAATTTTATAAAATAAGAAAGAAAAAATTAGATGATTATTAACTCAAAAATATCAATGAGATTGAGTGCATGACTTTTATTAATCAAGGACATATATTTACATAATTATCAATTTATAAATATTAATTATATAATTATGGCAACAAATCTTCTTAAATATGAAGAAAAATGAATAAGAAATATTACTACTATCTCCGTCCCATTAGAGTAGTCTCATTTCTTTTCGGCACGGGAATTAAGGATTGTGAGTATAGTAGAATTAATATTTTATTGGTGAGTGTTAAAAAATTTGTCATTTAGAAAAATGAGACTATTTTATGGGACAAAAAAATGAAAAATGAGACTACTCATGCACGACGGAGGGAGTATTATTTATTATTATAATAATAAATAATAAATTAAAAGAAACACAAAATGGTTGCAAATATAATAGCAAATCGGATATATAAGTAATTTATTTAATCAAATACTGATTCTTTATGTAAATGATAAGATGTATCACATAATGTTGTTAAAACAGATTGGAAAGGTTTGAACTACATGTAAAATTATTAATATTTATTTCAATGTTTAAGTTATTTTGGAATAATGAAATTAATGGAGCGACAAGGTGGAAGAAGAAATATATTGATGATCATATAAACTTAAGTGGAGAGAATAGCGAAATGAATGAAACGAATGAATGAGAATCGAAACGTGTGTTGCTGTTACAGTAGTCAACGATAAAATATGAGTTTTGTAACGAGGAATTCATATCGTAACGTTATTTAGCCAGAAGAAAAACTCACAATACATGTAAATAGTACGATTCTATATCGAGCTAATATGAGTTATATGCACTATTGGGGATCAAAATAATACCAGATGAAAGCAAACATAATTGAGATTATTACGTGAGCCTCATAAATAATATGAATAAAGTGAAAAATAACCACCATATTATAACATCATAATTGAGTATAGTAAACAAATTACGAGAGAGTTAGATGGGTGTACAAATTTCTAACACATTTGAGAATAACAAGTCAAATTGCATGTCAAGGAATTTGATGTCTTAAGTTTAATATGCATAAAGTATGCATCCATACATATGGTTAAATATTTATCCGATCATGTACAAAAATAACTTACATCACTACAACAATTATAATAGTTTGTTTTAGTTCTAAAAAATTGACAGAGAAAAAGAATGAAAGGTTAAAAGCTTTAGATTTTTTAGTAATAAAATACTAAAAGTTTTCACACACTAATAAATACTCCCTCCGTCCCGGTGAAGTAGTCTCATTTCTTTTCGGCATGGGTATTAAGGGTTGTGAGTATAGTGGAATTAATATTTTATTGATGAGTGTAAAAAAATTTGTCATTTTAGGAAAATGAGACTATTCTATGGGACAAACAAAAAAGGAAAATGAGATTACTTCAATGGGACAGAGGGAGTAATAAATTATAATAATAAAACTTATCAATATCAACAAAATAACATATATATAAACATTGTTTGAATTAGAAACTCATATGAGACTAAAAATAATATATAAACATTGTTATGAATTAGAAACTCATATGAGACTTACAAATGAAATTTAATAAATTAATTAGAGTAAATAAAATGAATGTCATGATATTATCATATATAAATAATAAATTAATTTATGTTATATATGTTATCGTATAACTTTATAATTTATATGTTATAAATATATATTATTTCAATACATATAATTAAAATTTCCACGCATCGCGTGGGGTGCAATACTAGTTTATTATAATCCTAAAACACTATCACATACCAACCAATTAAAGAAATCCCATTTTTATAACTTACTACTTCAGATGCTGTTTTAAACTGTGCTGTGCCTCCTGTCACCATTCGTGGAGAAACAAAAAATGAGAATAAGTAAAGCTTACATCTTGATCCACAGACTATAGTTTGTATTACTTCCCTTGTCTCTTTCTCAATCTCTCTCTGACAAAATCATTTCGAGCTTTTATTCGAGCCTGTTGGGGAGCAATATTGACATAAGAAAGATGCAGACCGTATCCAAATAATGAGCAACTAGCAACGAAAAGTGCTGCTGTAGCTGCAATCTTTCTAGGCGTAGCCTCAAAACACACCACCATCTAAAAAAGTCCGGTTATCACTTCCTCCTACTGTTGAAAAAATAAAAAAGTGTTCATGGACTTATTAATGGAAACTGAAGCAGAACAGGAACAGGTTACATTAAGCAATATAAAGAGCAAGCTTTTAAGTCAATATGAAGTGAAAAGAAAACACAGGAAACTGAGGAACATATTAGCAAGCCTTTTTATGAAGTGAAGTCAGAGTTTCAAAAAAGCTAGTGTGAGGCGCGCCTCATATTAACTTATATGAACTATTCTTTGAGGTGCACGAGGCATGAGCCTCAAATTATGAGTTCGCATCAGTTGATATAAGGCGGTAGGTACGGCAGCATGTGCCTCAGACTGAGGCGCAAGGCATGGCGAGGACAGTGAATAAAGTTTACAAAACATAGAAAATATTATAAAATGGTTTCTATCATAGGCAAGGACACTACAAATTTAATCCACAAATATCATAACACAAAACAAAAAATTCTTCAAATAGGTGATGAAGAAGGTATTGGAATGCATTAGTTCAGGGGACAAGACAATGATGTAGACATGGTTACTGTGAATAATGAGGGAGAGGCAGGCCCAATATGACTCTTAGAACCCAGGAATATTTGAAAACTACACTTATGGGTTGCTTTCTCTTTATATTAAACTCTAACTAATATCATTGTGAAATTGTGTTAATTATATGACGTTAAATGTTTAGATCTATGATGTTTAATGTTATGTGGACTAAATGATGATTGGCATGCAATATATGATCTTTATTTGATATTTATAGTTTAAAATTGTGTACTTTTGTGATAGTATCATGTATACACAATTCAAAAAATAATTTTACAAAAATCTTTGCCTCACATCTTTGATGTGCTTGTTTAGCCTCTCGCCTTGATTTTGGTGGACTTGTCACCTCAAGGCTCAAGCCACACAGAGTTAAGTGTTAATGTAGCTTGTTCCTATGCATTAACTACGTATTCTTAGCCTCTCTCCTTGTTCCTATGAATTAACCATGTATACTCAGCCTCTCTCTCTCTCTCTCTCTCTCTGATAGAACTAACAACCATCTACTTGCAACTTGTAAGCATGATGGAAACTCCGAGTCTTTCTATTTGTTTTGCAGGGATGGCGACAGGCTAATCCAGAAAAGGGGCTTCACCTACACCCACTACTCAATTTACGCCGGAGCTTATATATCACCAAACTATTGCATTAGTTTTACAAATTATGAAGAATCTACCCTCGATATCTACACCATTCATCCTTCTTTATAGAAATTTAGCAGAAAAATTATTCCAAGAGGCAAAGGAAATCGGACATAACAGAGATGAAAACACCAGGATTTATTATTGAACACCAATTCGACATTAGAGAAACTAGATTCTAACTTGGATTTTGCGATATTCCCTCTTCAAATTGAATGTTTCAATGATAAATCAAGCGACGAAACAAAACCAAAACACCCAATTTGGAACAATATAGAGATGATGGAAACATATGCGCAACGAAAGCGAAATGGGAGGTCCATGAGCGTACCTTGATCAAGCTGTGGTGTGATTTCAGCCGGCAAGAGAAGTCGAGGAAGAAAGAAGAATTGAAAGAATTGGGACTTAAATTATACCCTTTTATTTTGGGTTAATTGCAATTAGGGCTGGAAATAGGCCAGGCCAGGCCAGGCTTGGCTTTAGCTTAGAAGGCCTGGGCCTGCATTTATTTTAATTAGCCTGAGCCTGGCCTGTTAATTGTGATAGGCCTCTAAATAGGCCTGAGTCTGGCCTTTATAATTAAATAGGCTAGGCTTTCAGCCTTTTAAAAGCCTATATAAGCCTGTATAGTTAACAATTTAGTTTTTCAACTAAAATAAATAAATTGACAAAAACATCAAATGTATAACAATAAATATAAAATCAAAATTAATTCAAATGCTAATAAAATAAACCTTAGCAAATAGAAATTAAAATCAAAGTCCAAATCCAAGTCCAAATGATAAAATTCAAAATACAACTAAAAATGACAATCAAATAACAAGTCCTCCCAATTCAAAGTGCTTAAATGACATTCTCAAATCTTAGAAAATTACAAAAATAAGACTTCAAAGCATCCCTTGTTCCTGCTCAAGTTCCTTCAAAAAAAAAAGAACATATAAATTAGACACAATGTTAAAATTGTATAAACCATTTAAATAACAACTTAAATATTACCTTCTTTTTTCTTCAAACCATGTTTATAACCAAGGTTGCCAATAAAAAAAGATATTGCAAGGAGGGTTGTCTTTGATATTCTACAAGAAAGTAATATAGGTTGTCAAATAAACAACTATATATTTGTAAGAATAATAGATGCAACAGGAAAATAAGCAAATCAAATAACAATGATAAAATTGTAAAAAGTATTTAACTAAAAACTTAAATATTACCTTCTTCTTTTAAAACCATGTTTATTGCCAAGTCAATCACACTCTTCATTCAAATCGTTCCTTGCTCTTGTTCAATTTCCTTTAAAAAAATATAGATTAGACATAATATCAAAATCTAATATCAAACTTTTAGAATACAAAGTAAAATATTACCTTCTTTTTGTTCAAACCGTATTTATTGCGAAGCCAATCTCCACCACAGATGAGTGCTTCAATTGATTATTCATTCAAACTAGAGCGATAATCATCAATCACTCTCCCTCCCGTACTAAAAGTGGACTCTGATGCAACTGTAGAGATTGGAATTGCTAAAACATCGGCAGCCATTTTGGATAATACAAAAAGTATTTGGACCACCTTCGTGAATGTACAAACTCTCATCAAGGTAAGCTTGTAATTCGGACTTAGATGGAGGCACTGCTTGATTTTCACGTACAATACTCATGATATGGTCAAATCCGGTGATTAATGAAGGACTATGCTCTTGTGTTGATGAGTTGCTTGCGTCATTGCGTCCATCACCACCAATATTGGTAGGTGTCTCCTCCCTACTCATCTCAACATACTCATTGTACAAGGCCTCTAATGAACTCATCACTTTATCAATATTTTCCTTGCATACACTTGATGGAGTAAATAGCAAAGGAAAACAAATATTGACAACATGAAACTTGCACCTCGGATCCAAAACACTAGCTATAGCCATCAAAAGATTGCATTCACCCCAATACTTGTCGAATTTCAATTTCATCTGCATTGTCATATCTCTCATAAACATATTTTCATCCAGAATTGCTCTATCAATCTCTTGTTTTACTCTCCAAACTTCAGCTAAGTACAGATTAGAAGTGGGGTAACTAGTTCCTGAAATGATGTGTGTTGCAAGATTGAACACTTCTAGAAGTTGACAAACTTTCTTAACCTTTTCCCAATCCTCATCTGAAGGCAAATAGTCATAATGTGGCTCTCTTTCCTTGTAAGCTGGAAATGCAATCCGAAATCTCAAAGCAACAGAAAGCATATGGAATGTAGAATTCCATCTTGTTGGACAATCTACAACAAGCTTTACTTCTTTCAGATTCTTTTGCTCTAAGACATCAGAAAATGACTTCAACCTTGAGTCATTGTGATTAATGTACTTAACAGTTTCCCGAACATTATGAATGATATCCTTAATTCTACCCAGACCATCTTGCACAATCAAATTTAATACATGTGCACAACATCTAACATGAAAGAAAGCCCCATCAAGTACCAATTTTCCATTAAGTGAGAAATTCTCCTTAAGATTCCGAAGACAGGAGTCATTGTAAGAGGCATTATCTACTGTCACAGAAAATATTTTACTCTCAATCCCCCAAGCCTTCAAACACTTAAAAATTGCATTTGCCACATCAACCCCTCGTCTAGGAGCTGGCACCTTAACAAAGCTTAAAATTCTCTTTTGAAGATTCCAATTCACATCAATGAAGTGAGCAGTTAAAACCATGTACTCGGTCACTTGATGACTAGATTTCCACATGTCAGTAGTTAAGCTTATCTTACTCACATTTTTTAACAAAGCCTTCAAGTTCTTTTTCTCAGCCTCATAGATTGTTAAACAATCATTTCTCACTGTTTTACGGGAAACTTTTTGAAACTCTTGATTAGCATATTGAAAAGCCCACATCAAAACTTGATCATCAACAATACTAAAAGGATACTCATGAACCATAACTGAAGTAGCTATTATTTCTCTCATTTTCTCATTAGAGTATCTAGCACCAGGAACCAAGAAAGGATTACCAACAGAAGTAGAGGACTTGAAAGGAATTGTAGGCTGTTTCATTGAAGCATTCATGTGCAACTTTTTTTGCAAGCAAGACTGTGTATGTCTTTTTAAATGACTAGTACTAGATCCCTTCCCACCAGTTGCAAATTTATCTTTGCAATACTTGCAAACAGCTTTCTTTCCTATTTTAGGAAAATCAACCTCATCAAAGTCATTCCAAACTATTGATGTCTTTGCCCTTTTTCTCTTTATAACACAATCATCATCCCGAGTCTCTTGATTCTCACTTTCCACTCTACTATTTTCTGCCTCACTAGACTCATTTTGTGGAAGAGTAGAATGCACGCTTAATTGATTATTCTCCATTTCAGATGACATAATCCTAAGAATCAAGCACAAAATAACTATTACTTATTTCTTGTTGAAGATTTATAAATTAAAAATCAATTAATACATGTTTGATTAAAAAAGAAGAAACTTAATTAGCAACTTAATTTGGTGCTCACAACTAGCTTCCATTTTTTTTATAATTACATATATTTATAGCATACTAACTTATATTTCAGATTTAAGTCCTAATTAAATTAATAAAATCCTTTTAAGAATTTTAGTCATGAAATTAGCTAATTAATGAGGCTAGCTTCTTACTACTGATCACGTGATTTACTTAAGATGATAACACCACAGATTAGCTAAATAATGAGGCCATCTATCACTATTTGTTTGTTTTACTTTGCTACTGTAGTGATTCAAAAGAAGAAAAAATTTAATTGGCAGCTCGAAAATCACAGAATCACTTAATTTAATCACTTAAACAATAAACAGATACAACTCCATAAAAAGTAAAATCACTTAATTTAAACACTTAAACAATAAACAGATACAACTCCATGAATTCATGTGAAACACAATTCCATTAAATAGAAATAAAGAAAAAAAACAAGAACTAAATGCATACAACACATAATTCAAACAATGAAAATAAAGTTGAATTGTTGAATTGCTAACCTCGATTGGAAGCCTCAACACTCAAGCCTCAGATTGAATTAGCGCAGCCTCAATTTTCAAGCCTCAGATTGAAAATTAAAGTCTAAGAATACAAACATGGTAAAGCAAATTAACTACATGCATAGGAATAAAAAAAATTAAAAAAAAAACTTGCTGGGAAGGAAGATGACTTACAGCAGTGGCAGTCCAGGTCTGGGCGTGCAGGGCTGAGCCGACTGCGGTGGTGCAACTTAGCAGGTCGAGCGGCGGCTGCTGATGGAGGGCTGGACGGCGGGCAGCTGTGCAGGTCGAGCGGCGGCTGCTGATGGAGGGCTGGACTGCGGGCAGTTGTGCAGGTGAGCGGTGGTGCAGGGCTGAGCGACTACGGTCGTGCAGGCTGTAGAAGTGGAGGGTGGGTGCAGCCGTGCAGGGCGTGGGTCGCGCGGTGGAGGGCGGGGCGGCAGACCGGCGGTGCTGGATTGCTGGACGACGGTTGACGCGATGTGGAGGGTGTGGGGGGGTGAAGTTGAGTGACGGCTGGAGTGGTGGTGAAGTTAGAAATTGGGTAGGGTTTTTAGGGAAAGATATTTTATTAAAAATAATAATATAAATTATATTTTAATTTTTTATTAAATATATTATAAATAAAATAAAATATATATTAATTAATTTATGTTAAACAGGCCGGCCTGTTAGAATAAAAAGGCCTATTTTGCAGCCTTGGCCTAGCCTATATAAATAAATAGGCTTTTTTACTAGCTCAAGCCTGGCCTAAATATTAAATAGGCCGAGCCAGGCCGGGCCCGAAGCAGGCCAGGCCTAAGGCCCCTGTCGGACGGTCTGGCCTATTTCCACCCCTAATTGCAATTAACAGCACTGCATTTATCCAATTTTATAAACTTGAAAATTGCTAACATTATTTTATCTAGGAATGTAATTGGGCTAACCTAACAAATTTCTCACCAATCTTAATCCTATTAAGGGTGGTTGTACTCATAAACTCACCATTCCAACTTTTATATCGTCACATCAGCGCCACATCAAAGAGCGACGTGAAAGATAGGCAACGATGAAAGAGATTCAATAGGAAAAACTCAAACAAAAGAATATCGAGTTGGAGCAGCAAGACTACTATATTTGTTTCAAAGATACGAGCACAATGTCGGCTAAATAACTCCAAACTCACACAAATACCGTTGAAGGGATTAAAGCAAGGCGTGGCTGGATTTGAAGACTTAAGTTGTTTACTTTAATTACTCTATTATTGTTTTATTATCTTAAATGTATTTTTTTTCCTTTTGTGTGCTTTAATTATGTATTGTGTGTTTGTTTCTAATTTATAAATCTTTGTATTTTGAATTAATATAATTCCTAGCAAACTCATTCTTACAAACTAGAAATTTATTATCACAACTCATATATTTGATTCAAATAATTTAACCTATAATTTTTTAAAGATGCCTATAATTTTATTCTTGATTTTAATTATTTTCATGACTTAATAATTATAAATTTCAATACAAATTAAAATAAATTATAATATTTTATTTATATATGTACATAAATTATATTTATTATGTAATTAATATTATGATATATATAGATATATATAGTTAATGTATGTATAATTTCTTTTTTATAAATAAATTCACTTCCATAATTTTTTTAAAAAAGTTGCAAATTGTAATGGTGGTCGACAAATATGGCCCACCAAATACTTCAAATTCAACTTTGTATTTTCAATCCGTTTGATAAATTTTTACCACATCACCCTACACAAACCTGTGTAATGGTGTGGATCTGAATTTTTGGGTTTAAAGTTGGGAAAAAAGCCCAATTACAATCACCCTTAACTTAGCTCTAGGGTATTTGATTTTCCAAAATGAATCAAACCACTAATTTAGTTAATCTCAACTCTACATTTTTCTCTACAATAAAATATTTCTTTATTACATTTTAATATTTATTTAAATTAAAATTATCACAGGTATAATTTATCATAAATAATTTTTATAAAATATTTAAATAAATTGTGACACATCAAATAAAACGAGATTATATAGGAGTATTATATTTTATGCACAATAATTTTTATTGTATTATAAGTGTTTTTATTTTTGTTGTACGTAAGTGTTTTGTGTTACTTGCTATTGTATTTTATATTTCTTGTTATTCATGTTATTTTGATTAATGTGAATTTGATTTATGTTTTAATTAATATAATTTTAATTACATATACTCATTTAAAAATAAATAAATAAAAAATAAAAAAAGGACAAAAAATAAGATAATTGAACTTGAAAAAAAAAACAGAATTTATATATATAAAAAAAATAAAATGGGTGATGATGTTAACTTGTATGTAACAATTGATGATGCCATATTTTATCTTATTCACTAATGAATACGGTTGGTTTTCTTAAATTAAAAAAAATAATCCCTAATTATATATACTATTTAATTTGACAAATTTTAAACACCTAACTAGAATAATAAAAATATCTTTATCTAATATATAAAACCATATAAATTGCAGGCCTATTTTCTTATATACATTATCGAAATCATTTAAATAAATGTATATACATATATAACCCAAATTTTAATTAATGAAGAAAATAAAAATTTCCAAAACATCATCGCCTTTATCACAAGCAACGAAGTAGAAGACAGAATTGCATTGTTGTGATCGTCACAAAATTTTGAATGCTTTTCAATCTCTTCCCTATTAAATGCATTCCACTCCTTCAATCTCCAACACCAACACCAACACCAACCCCCACCTTACTTTACTTTCATCAATGGCT